>JAAXYW010001438.1:0-21554 GCA_036851895.1 Orthonychiurus folsomi | reverse complement strand
GAATATCCGGCTCCGGCCAAAGGCCGGATACCACTATCCGGTGCATCCCTACTGCTAATGATTTAAAACCCAAAAAAAGTTTTTGTTCGCAAATTGTTGCAAAGCATGAATGAAAAAACGTGCATATTTTTTCAACTCTGGACTACCCACCTGTGAAGCTGTTCTCCATTACATCAAATTTTAATTTAATGGGCGCATGTTAAGCTGTGCTTTGATTTAATAATCAATTAACTCCTTTCCTTTGCATCGCCCATCCCATCTCATCCGGAAATCTGAGCACGGACGGATTCATCCAGCATCCACACGTTGCGATGACAGGGGATAAAAAATTCTAATTTATACTTGCCTGGTGTTCCTTTAATTAATTTTCGGGTGGTTCCTCCCCCTGCGCACGTACGTACGTATTATTAGATGTCATTCCCATTTTTCGAGTCAGATTTACATTTCCGCACTCTCAGGAGTTCGTCAGGTGCAAAAGCGAATTGTGATTGTCATTTACAATCTTTACAACGAAATTAATGGAGATTATGTACACGACACAATGTAGATTTACTTATGTACAATGTTAAATATAGTATGGCTATAGCAGGTGTGCCGGCGCGGCGCCGTGGTTAGGCTGCCGGAAATTAAATATCCATTTTTATTTATTTATCCATTCTAAATAAATAATTTTTTTTAAAATTCCAAATGTACTTTTTAAACCCCTGAACCCAAACCAAAGTAAAAGTGCATCGACCTTTCTTCCACTTTGATTTGATTTTCGCTAAATGCCATGCCTGGGTCAGGCACACCACGCCGCGCCGGCGAGACACAGCTTTGGGTGATTTATTATTGCGGTAGAATAGCAAATCCCATATCGTCCGGCAAATTGCAAATATAAAAAAATTGAAGGAAACCGCGAACTTTGCACGACGTGATATACAGTGGCTGTGCTGCGGCTTGGGGAGTTTAAATGAACTTTTCCATCCATCCGTTCCTTCATTTTGATGTGATTTCATTTTTACGACCTGAGCCGCTGTTTCCGCATCTCCCCGATATGTCTTAAGAAATTCTTCTTTTTTTTTTGCTCCTGGTTTTTACACTTATCCTCTTCCTTCGAGAACAATCAATCATTGGAATAGTTAACGACTCGTGGAGTTTTAAAGGCGTATGCGACTTTAAGGTGCGATGGGAATGTGATCTTGGAAGGTGCAGATTTTTGACCACGTACGTACGTACTCAACACGCAATCCAATTTTTCCTGTACGTATGACTTTTTAACATTTTCTGTCGTCCACGACCGTAAATTGGTTTGTATTTCATTTCATTTGACTTGTTTGTGTTTCACGGAAGGGGAGAAAAAACGAAACAAATGAATGTTGAGTGGAATGGGATGAAATGGAGTGGACCTGATCTCATTTGTTGTTCATTTTGAAAGATAGATTTTTTTTGCAATTTTTTCTTCCTGAGTTCCATGGGTTTTTATCCCGGATTCTTATTGGTTGACCAGTGCAGCGCAGTGCGACTCCCATACCTCGCATGCGTATGAAGTTCACGCACATTCATCGTCGCGCGTGTAATTACACGTTTGGCAACGAGAATCTTCAAATTTGCATAATAGGTTCAAAAATCGAATCCATTAATACATAATCTTCGACGCGAATTCCAATTGGTTATGCATCCGAAGAAAAGAGTGTGAATCTTGACGGAAAGGGCCTTAAGGGTTTATTGCATGGCTAATGGCGATTATTCTTGTTTTTGCTTTGATCCGCGCCACGGCACGGCCGCACACGTATCCGTTTTTGTCATTTAAAATTAGTTGAGGGTAGCCGGTTTTTGCAAATTGTAGCAGCTGCCTGCCTGCTTTTACCCTGAATTGAAAGCGCCGAAATGGACGTACGCACGTACGCACGTAGGGTTTGCAGAATCTAATTATTTTTGCGAAGTACTTACGTAGGTGTCAATGACAATGGCACAGCCGGACAGCACTTTGAACTCAAAATTTGAACTTGATGCTGGAAATTGACATAATGGATTTTCCATACAAAATGTATGTAAATACCATATGGCGCGGCGCGGGATGGACGGCGGCTTTCGACTTGTTATCGGAATCATCCATTCATAATGTAAATTCTGAAGGAAGGATCGGATCATTACCCTTAATGTGTTCAATCCCATTATCATTGGAAAATAAAAATATGTCCATTACCCGTCCATAAGTGCACATGTATTGGGGAAACGTGCGCGTAATCTCATCAAAACATTTATTTACTTTTTCACTTCATCATCCTGGCATGCCAAAATCAACCAACTTTTCCTTACTTTGTCCATTGTTGACCGGAGGTGACCAGGAAAGATGAAGATGCATATTTTGAATGAACTTACAAAGGGTGAATGGGTAAAAGTAAAATAGCATGATTTTTATTGTTGACTTGGAATTGGATGAATTCCTATCACCTTTTATGGTGTGGGGGGAGCAGCGTCATTTACATCTGGAAGTGGTCTTAGGAATCCGACCTGCAAAAAAAGATTCTTTATGATGGAGGGAGATTAAAGATGATGAAGACGTTTTAAAGGTGTTGATCTTGAGCCCCTCCACTCACACCTCTGTTTATCTTTACACCTTTAAGAAAATAACGGGGTAAAATCAGGGGGGTAGGGCTACTCAACACGATCAACGATGCTAATGTGTATTTGACGTGTTGATTTTACACGCTGCTAGATTTCCTATGGATTTTTGATTTTAACGTAATGTGCCGTGGAGAATTAATTTTTGGAATACATTTAATTTGCGAATCCTACGTACGTTAAATTTGAAAACGAATTATATATATTTCCCACAAGAATTTGCCAAAAAATGGATTATTAGCAAATCTGAATTTACGTCCACCCAACACGATCGAATAAAGTTTCCACGTGTCCAAAGGACGTATGGACAGTTACATGATTAAACACGTTCATAAAAAATAGCTGGAGGCTGAATTAAACCGCTATTTGTTATCTCTATCAATGCCAATCCCTACCCCCTTCCGTCATAATTACGAATCTTCGACTCGATCAGTATTTGGGATGTTAATATTTCCATCATTTCACACATGCTGATTTTAGTTGGAGGCTACTCGGCGCGTCTCACGATGCGATGCGTGCGAAATGCGACCGGGTAGGAGTTTAATTCAATTTGGCACTCCGTGGAACTTCACGAGTTCACACGTCATAATTCTGCGAAATATTTCATTCATTTTAAATTTTGAGCCTTGCCTTGGGTATTGACTTTGGGTTGGAAACCTTTCGGATTTTGCAATTGCATTACAATCCAAATGAGAAGAATATCTAATCATGCAATGTATACTTTTTGCAATTCGCGAACGCAAATTCAAGTTCTGGATGTATTTGTGTGTGCGGCATGGCATGACATGGCAAATGACCTCTACGGAAATTGAAGCTTACGGGTTGATTATTTTTTTTAGTTTGCATGGTCAAGGCTTCCTGGAGTTTTCACTTGCATTGTGGGTGCAATTTCCTTGTAATTCGCTCGCATGCATTTAAAGTACGTAACCTGAACTTTTGTGTTCGTCATCCGCCAATTATATAGTGAGATACACATTTATGCAACCACCACAAGATAGTTATCGATATAATAATTTTTTTCCGAATTCCACATTTCTAACGGATCTTTTGTAGTGTGGTGTGACGTGAGTTAATCCTAATTTGCAAAATTATCTCAAGGAATGAGACTACTCTGGAAACCGGCTTCGTGTACATAAGTACAGAAAGTGAATCCGGATTCCATAAACATGTAGTTTAATCCCCTTGATCAGGTATGGGATTTCAAAGTTGTTTGCTCACTTTCATCCCAGTTCCTGGCGCCATGTCCTTCCCTTTCCTTCGCATCTCAATCATGTGTAAGTTTCGCATTCCTCAAATTAATTAACTTGATGAGCCCGCGATTAATGTGCACGAAGGTGTGAGTGAAGCGTAATTGTTTATTTGAAATTAACTTGGATTTGAACGAATAACTAACGCAACGCACCACATGCAATTTTGTGTCTCCTTAACCAATTCAATTCTCATAATCGTGGCGTGTTGCATGCTGGGTTCAAGACAGGAGCAATTTGATTTATCTGAAAGAACCTGTTTTATATAAAAATCGAAATTGGCGAAAGGAAAACCAACATTGGCCATGCTGAGTACTAGTAGTAATTTATGGGGTTTAAATGCACGTAATTCATAGGGAATTCAACCAGGAGATGCAAATGGCTGTATAATGTCAGATTTGTTTGTCTTTGGATGATTACACCGAAGCCGCACTTACCATTTGATTTCTAGTAGATTTCTTGTATTTATTCGCATTCGTTTCCTTATTTAAAATTAAATCGCCCGGGCGGATGCACAATTCACATACATTACATTACATGTGTGCCAGCATGACTCCTTTCAAGCTAACAATGGAAAAACAGGATTTAATTATTCGCATTGTAAGAACAGGGACTGCTACCTCCGTTGTAATAATAAATTGCAATTGCATTCCGTACTCAAGTAGCATGTGGTGACATTTTGAACACTTGCTCACACCTTTTCCTAATGTTTGTCGCATTTTTTGCATGCATTCACACTCACATTTGCGGAGAATCCACCACGGTGTGATGGTTGAGCTTAAGCTTGAGTTGAGTTCGTGACATGACTTGACTGTGCGGTGCATAACATGACCTGGCAAATTTACATGCATGGATTTTTACATCAAGGATGGACTTGATTGATTTTTGTCATTGTCGTCGTTGATGTCGCAGTCGCTTCCGCGGGAGTCAAAGTTTTGTGAGACGCGGCGAAGCGACTTCACAGGAGGTTCGCCGTAGCTGGTGAAATTTCTGCAAGGAAAAGAAAACCCGAACCTACTCTCCCATGCCAAGTGTCAGGAAAGGAACTACTGCTGTTGTGGTGGGAAACTTTTAACAGGACTTTGGCAGCAGTTTATCAGATTTGTTCCATTTGGATTTTTTAATTTTTATGTGGTGGGTTTTTTCAAAAAAAAATATTCTTGGAATAAGCTTGTAAGTATAAATTTGTACCGTTTTAGGGAGGAAACGGTGCAAAATTGTAAGAAAATCGTCTGGTTTGTGTCGTATGGCAAATTTTAGCAATTTTGTGACGGAGATGATGGAATTAGTACAGTTTTTTTGAAAGCAAATGAAACTGGGATTTTTTTAATTCGACGACACTTGTTTTGCGGATTTTTGTAATTTTAACGTTGTTTTTGTACATCAATTGTATTCTTCTGTTTCCCAGATAAATTTGTTCCTTCACTACTTCGCCTTGTGGCTGCTGTAGTGGTGGTAAGGAGTAACCATTAGCCCATGCTGTCTTTAGAACATCCCACACCACAAAATTAGTTGCCACGAAATGACAAATCAAAATTTTTCTAAATTCTAATTGCCGTTTGGTCTCACGGAAATCCAACTGTTAGGGATGAAGCCTTAATTGGCAAGAAGCCACAAGATTTTCACGGGGGAAATCCTTCAAGTTTCACGCAGATTCATTTCTTCTTTTTCCCAAGTCCCGATTTTCCACCACCATTTGGTTATGGTTGTGCTGTTGTGGAAGTGGCGGAAAATTATTTTGTTTATCTTCAATCACAAACACCTTATGGGGGATTTCATACATACACTTCTGCACTTTGACTCGACTCCTACTTCGTCCTCAATAAAAATTAAATGGTGGGAATCCATCTCACCCCGACGCGACCCACACCTTCAGATCGGATCAATTCAATGGATGTCATTATGTAATTCACATGCACATGTAGGGATGGGAAATCTACTCGAATCCAGTGTGAAACCACATAGCATTGCAAATTAAAGTCTGACTTACTTTATTTCCTTGCACTTGAACTGAAATTACATCCTGATTACCTGCTAATTATTAAATTTACTGCACTGCGACTTAGGATGGAATGTGTATTTATATTTTTTTTTACAAAAAAAGTGATTCTAACTCCAGATAAATCGCCATGATGTACAAAAGAATTTAGCAAGGGTTTAAGGACCTCACCTCAAACCCCAGAATGACAAACTTATTTGTGTTTGCTACCACCCAGTGTACATGCATGGATTTGACAAAGATTTGTTTATTTTGCATGCATAAGAAATGTGCAAATTTAAGCCAATTTAATGCAATTCCAAAAGTCATGGCCACATTGGATGCAAATAAATGAGGGACAAGGATATTTGAGTTTGTGCAATGCTCGGATGCACTCAACGAAGTACATTACATTACATCACAGTCACCAAAACCACCACCTACACAAGGGGGGAATTTGATTGAATTTACATAAAATTCCACACACACACATATATGACGACAAGGAAGTGGAGTTGTTGCGGATTGTGCAGATCGTGACGAGGAATGGGACACGGTCAATGCTCATCTTAAGGAGTGAGTTCTTTAAGTTCTTACAGATGTAATTCTATCTGAACTGAAGCGGAGAGATCCACCTGCGTTACCTTCGCACTTTGAACAGTAGTTGTGGATCTCCTTAACTTTTAACTTCATCTTTTCTCATTTGATGATTTTATACGGACGGCGACTCCGACTGCCTTCAATCCAATAGAATTAAATTAGATTAGACAGATGTTATTTACAGATTTAGCAGCAAGAAAATTAGTATTGTACATGCATCTGATACTGCGCATAAAGTGCAAAGGGGGTTTACTTTTTACTTTAACATACGTACTACAAAATGAGCAGTAGATATCCCTAAAAACTAGCCGGAAAAAAATATAATCATTTTTATGACTCTGTTTTTTCTTTGGCGGAAGGAATTTCGTTTCGGTTTTAAAGTTTTTGGACAAGCACGGCTAACATTTGGACCATTTTACGACCGGCAAGTCGTATTTTTAAGTTTTTTTTCTATCATTTAATTACTTTACTTGGGTTTGTCAATAAATTCAATTTCATTTTAACTTTTCAATAACCCATACATTTTAAGGCGGTTCTTCCGGGTCATTAATTAAGTGTATTTTTTTCGGCGACGGCGACACGTAGGAATGCGAGGAAGTTAGCACATAAGAGTTAGCGTTGCGAGACTGTCGAAATATTTATGACTCCTGCCTGCGTTGAAGGACGTGAATAAATAGTGACTTATTAATTGCTCCCGTACCTGTCATCCCTGGGAAATGAAAGATATTCAAATGCAAATCATGTGCACTTCGCACCGCACTGTCCCTTTTCTACCTGTGTTCCTGATCTCAGGTGTTTCGTGTGGAAGTGGGAAGGGTACAATAAAACACAGTTATTTTACACGTAACACGTTGCATGGACTTGGATCTGACGCAGTCGTAGTCCTTTCTCAAATGTCAAAACCGCAAGGGATTTTGGGATGTGAATGTCAGGATGGATCCTATCCTTATTATAATGATAAGTTGCCGCATCATTAAAAAACTACAACTGACTCTGACTCAGGCACCATAAGACTTTGCTTCCTTCCTTTACTACTGTGCAGTTTTTTTTAAATCACCTTCCATTGCATTATTGCATTACATTCCATGCTATGTGGTGTAAGTAACAATCCACAATTTGTAACTTTGTTGACGGTGGATTTCCCATTCCTTGGCGGGGTCGATGAATTCCAGGACAGGAAATTGTCTTTTTAAATGACGCAACGCAGTGACCTTGCGAATTTTTCAAATAAATTTAGTTTTGATGAATGAATTTGAAAAGTAGCGCTCTGATTTGAGCCAATTTGCAAATGTAAATTGGAATGGATGAATACAAGTGGTAAATGGCTGGAAGGGATAATGAGTGATTGGGAATTACGTGTACATGTACACGTACGTACTTGAAACAAAGGGATCCTCTTGATGGAGTCATCAATGAAAATGGGAATGGAAATGATGAGAAGGAATAAATTAATGCTTCAGGCGGGTTGGATTCAAGTGCGTCCATGACATGCATGGGATTTCCGTGGGACATAAACACATTTAAATTGTTTATTTTGAAAGGAGCCGCCGGCAGCTTGAGCTGTGAGCGACATATTTAGATTAGATTCCTTTGTTTTGTAAGTCCCTTTGATTTTTGAATTGGCTATGTGTATTCATTTTGCTTTTCCCATCTGATTTGCTGAAATTTCTCTCATCAGGTGCAAGTATAACTTGCAATTTTCCCTTCCAGTGCATTTAAATTGTCCACAAAATTAATTTCAAGTAGCCCATGCTAAAATTGGTGTATAATTCCAAGTACTGCAGAACACATGCATGCGAAATGATAAGAAAGACTTGACAACATTTTGACAAATTATCCGAAACTCCTGCCTTGTGATTGGATTTTACATCTTTCTTAAATCCAAACATCTTTAAACTATGTACGACTGCTTGAATGGTAAAAGGGAAGGAAAAGTGACATTAATTAACTTGAAATTCTTGGTGGACACGAATACTCCATTTTCCTATCATCCGACGCGGCGGCGTGGCGGTCATTACCACGCCGACAACAACACCGCAACAAAGACCTGTCCACTCAAAATCCCCATCCTACAAGTTTTGCTGATTTTTATTTTCTCAGTTGTTTTTATTGCTAAGCACCACCTCAACAAATCTCTACTTCACTTCCACCGCACCGCAGCACTCACGATTTCAAAGTACAGGGACTTGGAATTGACCTGCTATGAAGTCACATTTCGAGTTTAAATTTTAATTACCTTGGATTTATTTGCATTTACATGGCATTGACATCCACAGCAGTAGTGTTATATTACAAATTTTTTGCCTGTATTTTACTCCGCATCCTTAGCTGAGGTCGGGAAGGTGGCATTGTTTAATCACCGCAACAAAGACCTGTCCACTCAAAATCCCCATCCTACAAGTTTTGCTGATTTTTATTTTCTCAGTTGTTTTTATTGCTAAGCACCACCTCAACAAATCTCCACTTTACTTCCACCGCACAGCAGCACTCACGATTTCAAAGTACAGGGACTTGGAATTGACCTGCTATGAAGTCACATTTCGGGTTTAAATTTTAATTACCTTGGATTTATTTGCATTTACATGGCATTGACATCCACAGCAGTGTTATATTACAAATTTCCTGCCTGTATTTTACTCCGCATCCTTAGCTGAGGTCGGGAAGGTGGCATTGTTTAAAATCGACCACCGTTTTGAAAAACTTGTAAAAAAAAATGCAAATAAGTCGTAGCTGATTAAATAACAAAGGGTGACAGGCGCCGTCCTCCGATCCTTTGTTGGGATTTGAACTCCTTGAAGAATTAAATACCTGTGTGATTGTCACGTGCATTAACGGGATCCATTTGCCGCCCACCGACGCGACGCCGTCTTTGAAGAGGTCAATTTGGCATTGGACGTGGACGTCCATTTCCTCACAATCTAATCAAATCAGATTTAATTTCCGAGACGAATTGAATGGAAATGCAAACGCAAAAGGAAGTCTGATGTGTAAAAAAGGACGGGAGTAACAATGCAAAACGAAGTACAGCACGATTCCTTCCCCATCCGCTCTTCTATTTTGTCCCGTTATTTTTTAATGTCGTTCGTTCCCCGCGCAGGCGCGGCGTCGTCGTTCTCATTTTATTACGAGTCCACCGCACCGCCCGCCCGCGCCCGGCCCTACCTTACAGCAAGAACGATTAAAAATTTGTAAGACATGGACATGACCAATCATCGCATTCCTTGGATTGTTATGAAAGCCTAATTTTAACATCTACATTTAACATGGGGTATCAAATTATAATATGACGACGACGACGACGGCGGGATTTTGAAAAACTGCCTTGCCCCTCCTAAAATTCATAACAGAACTTTTGACTACGAACGACTACGACCCGACGTGGTTGAATTCAAATTTTTCCTCGCATGATGTCCAATTTAATTAATTACAGACGGACGGGACTTGCGTTATTTTTATTTTTTAATCGTCATCCCTCTGCAGTCAAAGGCATAAAGATTATTTCAAGACGAAGACGTTGATTTGACTCTTGATTACACATTACGAGGCTCGAGTGTCACATTCACTACTTAATTCGCATTTTGAAATTGTTCTGCACTCGATTTGAAACACACAAAGGAAAATGAGTTGACGGAATTACAGGACAGGACGCATGGACGCTGTGCTATGGGCACCCAAACCTTATGGAGGGTATTATGGGGGAATTGCCTATCCCATTAGATCCATTTGTTCCGGTCCATTCAACCCTTGTGGATGCATAGGAGAAAATTAAAGGACCGAAGCAAATGTTTCATTGGTGGCCTACTCTTTCAATGAAAAATAAATCCCTACTGCAGTTTTTGCACAATGTGTGTCCCCCGGGACTCGTATGAGATCCATGCGGTTTTATGTACTCAAATATCCGTAATTATTCTTCAATTTATATGCAATTTTGCACAATGGGGGGTTGGGAGCAACTACTGCGGATTTACCCCATACAGAATACAGAATATTTTGAATCAAATTTCCGGTCGGGCCCATTTCTAAGAATACAATGTGAATTTCGTTCATGGGAATTGGCAAATTCATTGCATGGATACAATAATTCGCGAATTTATTGTTTCAGTCGCCGAAGTGAAAGTGAAACTCCGTGGAATTGCAATCGGCGAAGATATTAAATCCATTGTATGACTGTACATAGTACATTAGGTTCGTAATTGTTAGATTCCCACCACATTCATTCTAAATGCAAGGCCGAGGAATTACGGTGCAGATTTTTGTGGACATACGGGGAGTAAGGAAGTGGAAGAGAGGGATCGGGGCGGGGCGGGCGTTGAGGTTTAGGTTGAGGTCTCACAGTCACAGGAATCCACAGGTGCCATTCTTGAGCTGAGAATGAGGATTCGCAAATGAATGGAAAAAAGGGGGAAGGAAATGAATTCAAATGAGAATCTCACGGCGCCACGGCGCCTGGGCCACGCCGTAGCAAAGCAATTCCTTTTCTTCCTATTTAAAGAAGGAAGGAAGGACTCCGCTCCAGCTTTTTTTTGTACACTTTACTGTATCATTCACATTCTTCTTTTTTTTCTTCCATTATTCCAGATGCCTTCCAAATCATGGGGATTATTGAACCTGCTCCTATTGTCATTGGCTGGCACATTCGTCTCAGTCCACGGTGAGTTGACTTTTACGTTTTTACCATGCAATTTCTTTGCCCTGCTGAGGCATGTCTAGATTAGATTACTATTTTTATATGGATGAGCAGTGAGGAAATTACAGACACCTCAACGTAATGTGTAAATTTGCCTCCGGGTAATTGGAATGTAATTGATAGATGCTAAAATAGAACCTTGGATTTGAACATGCATCAATTAAAATCAAAGAATGATCCATGAAATGCCATACTATAATTAATGTTGGGGTTGTCGTCGTAGTGGTGTGGATGAGGATCGTAATTTAATACAATAGATACAGGAGAAGTCAGGGTAATAACCCGCATTACGGCGAGTATAAGTAATTTCTCAGAAATCAAATTGTGAAAGAACCCTTGTTGAAATAATAAAAGGTGGAATTCAGCATGGGAGAAAGTTGACTTTAAATGGGAAGGTTACGGGGTGCTCGGATCCGTTACGGACGGATGATGGAATTAAACAGCCACAAAAGGCAGGATGAAGTAATTCCAGGAAAATATGAATAGAACTTCCAAACCCAGTATGGGTGTGTGGAAAATTACGTTACGTACGATAAGCTGAGGATATGGTAAATACAGGATAGATACTAGGTAATGCATTAATATTGCAAGTAAAATTAGCCCGTATTGGAAATAAAAGTGAGAATTCCTCCCTAACTTAAAAAATATTCTTTGTTTTGTGTTTTTCCGAATCTCCTTCCCTTCCATTCTCCATTCCTCTTGAATTGGATTTCGTGGAAACATTATGTGTTGTTGGGGCGGTTCCTTCCCTCGCAATGCAATCAGGGTTTACCTGGAAAACCTTTCTAGGGAGACACGTTCGCCAAACACGTAAATGCCTTTGCTTTTGATTTCCTACTAAAAACATCCGTAAAACAATACAATACGAATGGGTAGGGTACGCACTTTATGTATTGGGTGGAGGATGGTTGGGTGAACGGATGAACGGAGGAGCCAACAATTAAATAGCACATTGTTTGCAGATTCAAATGCCTTTTCCTTGCTTTGTTGTTAGCCATTAAACATGGGCTTAAAATGGTGAATGGTTATTTTAAGGACTTGCACTGCTTGTAAATTGCTTGTAATTAAAGCACAGTACTAGGTTTTGCATATGGGCTTGGGCGTTTTAAATGCAAACCCATCTTTGCTTTTGTTCCTAAGTTTTATTAGAATTCCTTCCTATCCCTTGAAATAAATGCAGCTACTTCTGATTGGTTTATTCGTAGAGATTAGTATTAATGATTAAGAATTGTATATAGTACAAAAGTAATTGAATTCACTGAAAATAGCAGAGCACAAATTTGGTTTAGTAATTTTAAACAAGAACTGACCAACTGTCAAAAAAATATGTATTAAAATTTGTTTTATGTACTTCTATAGCTTTGACTGGCTTTGAGAAATTAACGGACTTGGACTACCGAGGAAATACGTACTACTCAATTAGGAATCTTTCATTGCATGAATGTCAAGGATGGTGTCGGCAGGAGCCAGAATGTGCTGCAGCAGCTTTCAGGTAAGTTATAATTAATACATAATATTGAGATACACACATTGTAAGAAAATGTAATGAAATATTTTTGAATTGAAATTTTAAATATTTTTTTAACGATTAGTGTCAAAGGTATTGAATAATACATAATCCGCGTACTCCATATAAAATCTTAACAATCGGAAGCAAGCTGCAGAATGCATTTTGAAATTACACGCTTCACCACCAAACACAATGTCCGACCTCAACAAAGACACTCTTGTACAAGAGGAGGAAGCAGTCAAACCAAGAATTAGCATGGCATCCGCATAACATTAAAGAATGAATCTGTTTGTATTTTTTCACAGTTTTGTGGTGAATCCGTTAGCTCCGACGCAGGAAACATTGTGCCTCCTTCAAAATGACACATCAGCTCACAACCCAAGTGCCGTACCCCAGAAGTAAGTTTGCTTCCTAAATTATGTATAATGTATGAATTCAAAACTAGTAGCTTCAAAACATAGCGTCGGAGTTGTAACAGTATGGAATGAGGAATTGCAATACCGTGTCCTTGCATACTAAAGAAACGTTCTTTTATTCTGTTTTGCAGGGCTGCTTCTATGTACTACATGGTCAAATTACATATTCGATCTGGTGAGTTTAAATATCTGTCATTTCAAAATCCCCGTCTTTGTCGGAAGATTCACATTTCACCTTCAGGGGAAGGAAATGAAGGGTTGGTTGGGGTCGTCATTTTCACTTGCTGAACACATTGTTGGCTGTGCCAGGGGCTGACACGGAAAATACATTTGGTAGGGCCATATTTACAGGTTTCAATTTCAACCGGGGATGCGGTTTAGAGGAATTTGCAAAATGCGGCATCATACATAGTTTTTGCATAATAATTTACTACTATGTACCACGCTTTTAAGATAATGAGAGTTTCGCCTTTGCCCTCGCCAACATTGCAATATTACACGTGCTGAAAATTACATATGCATCTTAATTTTTTTTTGCCAATACTACATAAAGACAAAATGCCAATTCCACGAAGGCCGCTCTCAGCCCTTAAATTATAAAATTCCAAGGAACTACGCTCAAAATCTTCGTACTCTCAACCCAAACCCGACCAAACAATTTCAGAATTAGCTATACTCTCCATTTGAAGGAGTTGCAATTTGCACTTCCTGTTATCAAAAAAATTCTGGTCACTTTCCTCCCTTGTGGGGGGATTCGTTTGCCATTGTTTAGGAAACATCGGCTCCTTCCACCATTTGGTGGTTCACTCTTGAATGACTCCGACGGCGAGGATGACACGAACGAATCAATTTGATTAAGAACGGCCATTGTCCCGCGGAGTGGAGGAAAAAACTCTTCCTCGTTAAACGCTCTGTTCCGTCCAAAACCCAACATTTCAACTCTAAATGTGGTTTTCTGTGGAGATTTCCGACTCCCTGCATGTTCTACGTACGTAACATTAACAGCCATTCAAAATTGCCACAAAATACTACGAGTGTTTACTTCTCGTGTCCGCGTCCTTCGTCCATGGTGAAAATCGTCGCGTAATCAGGAAAAGGTGGCCGGACATTTGCCCGTACGTATACATAGCGTAATCTGCTTAGCTCAGGATCTCAGGTGGGAGTATAAAGTTTGGATGACAACAAAGGAAGTGTGAATAATTGTAGAATATAAGGACGCAAGGACTTCGGGCAATTTACTACTCATTCACAAGCAGTTTGACCGGAGATCTGTCGTTTCATCTTAAAGTACAGGCTGGCATGGAGGAATATGGTAGGGATATAATTGAACCCCCTGTAATTTGATTGAATTGTGGTTTTTTTAAAGAAAAGTTAGAAATGGGAAGTGTTTTAATAGCATGCTTTTAATATTGCCACATACACATGCAATAATACATGGTGTTTAAATTTATCGTTTTTTTTTTAAAAAAAATATTGGGTATAATTGAGTGAAATGAAAAGTTTTAATTTGTAAATGAGCAATTTGAAATTAAAATGTGGCAACAAATAGGTCGTATGGCGAAGTGGCTACCAGATTTTGTATTTGATATTAACCCGTCCCAAATATTAAAAATTGGGATGCTCTTCACTGGATTGTATACCTGCAAGCGGCGAGTTAACACTTGGAGCGATGATGAGAGAGGATAAATGGGAACTGGCATTCTGGATTTGAGTGAAGAGTAATTGCATGCATTAACTTTGTTCATTCACGACTCGGAGTCCTTCATCGGATTTGAATTAAATAAGTGTTTGGTAAGATACGCATTGGACTGAAGGAGGATTTTCAAAGGGATCCCGTTACCCTCATCCCCACCTCACAATTGGGAAACAGCTGTGCCTAAGAGCCAGAATTAAATCAATCATCAAACATCCTTAAATCCGTGGTTGATTCCGTTGCAAAATGTTTGCAGGGGATACGGGATTTAGTGATGGGGAATTGCAAATAATGAGATGATGGATTCAAACCTGTACAGTTTAATTCGAGTACATGTACCTCATCTTACGCAATGTTTTCAAAAATTATTTTTGAATCACGGTATAGGGACAACAGCGAATTAATTTTTTTTAAATTTTATGCCGAACCTATGTACAAGAAATTTTAACCCGTTGGCGTCTGCCTTGAAATCCAAGGTTCATTTTGACAGTCTGTGCGTTATGTCAGAAAGAGGAAATTTAAGCTGGGAAGAAATGGGTTAAGTAGACGCGAAATTGGTTCACACGACACATGAAAATGTGATGGACTTGGAAAGGAGTTTTGCGTTTGGTGAAGCAAAAACACTATGGGATTTAACAGTACTTTCCTTCCACCGTGCGTTGTAGCTCTGGCTTTTATTTTGTGACACCGAGATTTGAGACATTAAGAGAAATTTTCGTGGGGAGCATCTTTGGAGTTTAGGCAGGCATCTGTCAGAAATGCAGTTACGTGAAATTTATGCGTCTGCATTCAAATGACAGTGACACACGCTGGCCAATCAAATGACAACGGATGACAATTTCCTCATCCAATAACTTGGATCTTTAAAAATTGATCTTGGTGGCCACAGAAAGAGCCAGATTGAGTTTGATTGTCTAAATTTATATATTTGTAATTGCATCAAATCACATTCGGATTTCAAATTGTGTTAATTAACAGTACGGTTGCTTCAGACGGAATCACAAAAATTCGACCACGAACTTTAAACAATGGGGATCCTGTTGAACCCAACATAACACAGAGACAAAGAAATGTAAACACACGCACATTGTACTCAAACTCACAAAAGCTGAGTGTTTTCCGCAACTTTGGATGATTGAATCAGAGAACAAGTTCAAATCCTGTGTCTTGTTCACCATTTATGTAATTAACATTCTTGTCATCGTCGGGCTTTGTTTTCCGCGTGGGCAAACTGGCTGCCCTGCTCGGCTCGGCTCGCGCTCCTCTGTCATTATTTTTGCGTGGCGAATCCTTCAGCTAAGCGTAAAGACATGTGGGTATGGACGTACAATTAACTGGATAATAAAAATGAAGAAAAATCCAACAACCAAAATCAATGGCAGATGTTGTTTTACTGAAGGGCAATTGGGAATCTTGAACTATTTTCTGAGCTGGTTCACCGACGTTCTGATTCTCAATTGTGTTCATAAAACTTCTTTGAGTCAGCGTTGACTTCTTCATTTGGTTATTTTATTAGCCATCAAATTGGTCTTTTCCACAAGGGGTTGATTGACAGTTCATTTACAATTAAGATTGGCAGAATGACAGGGCATGCTGGTAGGGATGGCATGTGAAATTATGGACTCCCATGCATTGGATGTTAAGATGATTTGATAAGATTATTCTTGCTCCTGGCACAAAACAATGTGGCAACCAACGAGCCAACCACTTTGCCAACTCTGACATTCCCATAATGTACGGGTATTAATTTGACGTCCTATAAACGAAATCTTTTTTAACCAATCAGAAAAAGTTTGCTCAAGACCATGGACATTCGAACGTGTGCCGAACAAGATGCTCCGGAATTTGGACAACTCCCTCATTTTCACATCTACAAAAGAAGCTTGTCTTGCCGCCTGTCTTAATGAGGTAATTTTTGATTGATGATTGAGATAATTTTTTAAATTAAATTTTACATACAACGGTGGACTTTAAAATGTGTGTGCTAAACTCTGTTTGTCGTTTCTTCCGGACCCATAAGGCTTACATTGCCATAAACTTGTATTGGTATATGTTATTATGTAAATGCATGGTTTCAACCAAAACACACAGTCGGCTGAACCATTAAAAGTTAAATTAAGTTGAGTGTGAGTCCCGTTCAGAGCTTTTTGTTTTTTGTTGCGTACAAAATGTACCTTTTTCATAAAGACGCAACAAAATTTCCTTACACAAAAAAGTCATGGATGTTTGTTTTTTAATGAAATCTGTCTCTGCTCACTTTTCTGCACCCGTATGTATCTTACCGTAAACCAGAGCAGCATGACGAACGTGAAATATGAACGGGATGTTAGCCTGGCCCCAGCAATTTAGTAATTATTATAAAATAATGCAGTAGGAATCCGTAGGATTTGGTGTTCTTCTGTCCCTTTTACCCGTTTTCAGTTTTTACAAATGAGATTTCCCACAGGAATGACGACGATAATCAAAACTGTCCTGTCCTTTTTTTATTTCCGCCTCACCTAACGGTGTGCTAGCTTTACATACTTTAATCTCCATTTACAAAATATTTATAAACCGAAAGATGAAATCCATAATGGATGGCCAAACAAATCTTTTGAGATGAATGACGTGGCTAATGACCACATTCAAGGAATGTGCACATAAGCCAGTCACGGACATAACATGTCCTTGTATGTACTTTTAACGGACCGAAGAAGGTCACGGTCATGGCTAGACAATCCTGTGTATTACGGGAGATAAGCTTGAGCTAGCAAAACGAACTCCCTGAACTTCGCAATAAGGACATTCAACCAAAATACCTATTAAATCTCGTGTGTAATTAAATACCTATTGAATTCGGTTGGGGTTTAGTGATTGCTTTACCGTAATTAATAAAACAGTCGTTAAAATTTGTTTTAAAACTGACGCAGGTGTAGTTCTACATAGTTGATAGCCCTACGTATGCAAGACAGTTCTTCTTGTATAATGTTTGCCTTATCTAAATTGCTCCTTTGTGAGAGGCATAATTGTCGTTTTAACTGCATTCATTCTCACTTTTTACTATAATTTGCATGTACGAGTGCCTTAAATAAAAGGAACACACTTTTTAGTATGTAAATTTTATTTCGACTGGTTGCAATTTACAATTTGTTTTAACATTAGAATGTTTTCTTTTGCAGGAATCTAGTATATTTTCCTATTCAAAAATACTTACATTACAAAACAACTACATAGGTTAACGTTAGCGCAGACTGTGGATTCTTGTGATAGGGTCGTGCCATTTAATATCACCGGTGATGAAAAAGCCCCCACCATTTGCAGCATTTTACACTACACCAATTTCAGATTTCACGATTATATCTTTCCCACGTGACACTAACACTGATGCCCGACCAGCCCGAAATCATTCAGGTGAAACAAACATCCGCTTCTGACACATTTAATCCAAAAAGTGTGTTTGACACTTCATTTAAAGTATTCATTACATGTGCACGTACGTAACGTCAAAGGAAATCCCCTACATTTGAAATCGCATTAGCTAACGAGACAGGTGTCCTTCTCCGTTCCCCGTCCCAGCTTTTGGCATGGCCGGGAGGATGACTCCGTGATAAATATTAAATAGGAAAATATGACAGGTGAGGATGGAACCCCATATTCAATCCCTTCATCCATTCATGTGTTCCGAGTAATTCCCCCTCCCCTATGAATTGTATGACTTGACGTAATTGCAATGCGTACAAAACTTACGAAATGAATCAAAAGTGGGTAAAATTTCTCACTCGACCAGAGCCGTTATTTCCGTCCGACGGATCCCTCTGTACTTTCTCGCCAAGGCGTGAAGATGGACTCCTTAAAACATGGGGGCATCCCCTTCATGTATTAAACAACAAATGGCACGCATTCCTCCGAGTCCCAATGCAATAATGTTCATTGCTCCTAATGGACTGATCAACAATGAAATCCAAGGGGCCTTGCACCTGTCGGAACTACAACTTGGATGACAACAATGCAGGGAAGCTGTCGTAACGTACACACGCTACATTGTACTGCACGTGGAATCTGGGGCTACCTTGAAAACACTTTGAAACTTCTTGTGGATCAGAGCTTCTCAACAGTTAGAACATTGGCTCGGAACGGGGGCCCGTTAGTTTACCCTGGTGTTCAATATGTGGGTTAATTCCTGTATTTTTCATACTCCCAGTGGTGCGAAAAAATCTTTCATTGCGTGCTGTTTTCCTTTTAAATTTTTATAGCTCTTCCAAAATCTTGGGAATTTTTCTTTGACAAATTGAAGAGATCTAGGTTGCGTCAAAATTAAGAATTCTCAAACAAAATGCGAAATAGAACGGAATTATTTCTATGGGGCAAACGTATCTGCGAATAATTTAAATTGCGCAATGGAATTATCTTTGACTTCCAATTTCATCGAGATGGATGGATGATCGGAAATCTGCAAACTTTGGGGGTGTTTCGTAATCACCGTTTTGGAGTTATGCGTGGTGTATTACTGAAAGTGCACACCCATTCATTACAAAGCATCAGCATGTGAAGTTTTACATGGAAAGTACGGGTTTAAAGTGCCCTATGACCCGACATTAGGCACATGCTTTCAATTTTGTAATTTAAATCACACCTTGTAATTTGGACCCTTCATTTTTCAAACGTACAGTTAATGTAATAGCTGCCCGAATCGTTCAGGTTGTTTATGTATTACCAGAACAAGAGCCGTTAGAAGGGCTCAGCTTATTTGAAAAGATTCCAATTTTTTTCATAGAATTTGGGAAGAAAAGTTTAATTGCTGAATAATTACAAATTGCATTTGGAAATGCACTTAAAAATAATACCCTTGAGTTCACCACCATGATTTCAGGTTGTTTATGTATTACCAGAACAAGAGCCGTTAGAAGGGCTCAGCTTATTTGAAAAGATTCCAATTTTTTTCATAGAATTTGGGAAGAAAAGTTTAATTGCTGAATAATTACAAGTTGCATTTGGAAATGCACTTAAAAAGAATACCCTTGAGTTCACCACCATCACCGCAATGTAAATTGCCACCTGAAGTCTAATCCTTTGAAAGGAAATTTCCCTGTTTCCTCCTTGAGACATTAGAAACCTCGTCTTACGGTACGCCGTGGTTTCCTTTATTACATGAGTTGGTGGTGTGAATCCCGGAATGCATTATTGTGGCCCATCTCTTCGTGTCCTAGTATAATTACTTGAGCCTTTCTTTGTTTTACTTGAATTGGAGTGAAGTGGTGCAGTTTTGAAGTGAATTCCCCTTGGGGGTGATTTCTGTATTTATTTTCCATGTGCCCGCGAATGGTTTCCATTGTCTTTAGGTGTTAAACTCCTCTTCATTTAATGGGTGTGCGTTACACGATCCACTGTTACGTGGCAAAGACTTCTGTTCTTGCCCTATTTCTGCTCATCCCGTTAAATTTTGTATTATTGTGAGCAAATAAAGGATCTCAAATTGGCCACTTAAGGATAAAATCATGGGTTGGAAGAGACCTTGTTTAGTCCGTGGATAATGGTTTTGTGGCTTTTTTTGTTTGATTTCTGGTTTCAGGGCGATCATGTTTTGTTGCAATTTTACAACGAGTCCAAGGGGTATATTAAATGTAGAGTAGATCATAAAAATTGATTCATTATCGAGAATTACGTCCGCTGTTTGCAAATTTATACTAAGGTTACCGTGCACTCATTAAGGTGTAATAAAAGTAAACATTACCAAGGAGTTCTGCGGATTTAGTTTGAACATAAAATGTGACGATGGGATTGCTGTGTCACATTTGGATCTTATTCTAAAACTTGAGAATGAACTACGGCGATGCTTGCACTTTGTATTTGCAGACGAAAGTAAGGCAACGAAGAGGAAACGTCAGGCACATTTTAAACTTTAAATGACACTTGAGCCGAATCACGGATTCCCAATCCGGAAATGATGATCCTCATTTTCTCTTGCATTTCCGTGCCAGTTAGGCAGGCGTACAGTGGGAAGCTACTATTGTCAAATTGCATCTTTTCGAATGTCTCTACTAAAAACCAAGTGGCAGAAAAGAGTCTGTCTTGTTTCAATATCTCTATGCTAATAAATCCATTTCTGTTTTTCATCACTTTCAGCGTCGATTCACTTGCCGCTCTGCAGAATACAACTACGTGACCTTGCAGTGTCATTTGAGTGAGGAAGACCGACGAACAGCGCCCGTCTCCGCCTTTGTGGATGCGACCGGTGTGGATTACTTTGAGAATCTCTGTCTCTTGGCCAATGGAACTTGCAAAGGAAAGCGGACATTTACGGATGTCAAGGTTGGAGTTCCAGCGGATCGTGTCGCCCACTACGTCGGCCTCCATTATTACGTGGACAAGGAACTCCAGGCATCAAGTCTCCCCGCCTGCAAACGGGCCTGCGAAATTGAAGATGACTTCCTTTGCCGCTCCCTCCTCTTCAAAGCATCCATCACTTCCGGCTACAATTGCCAATTGTATCACATGGATCACGGTGAATTGCTTTTCATTCTACTAGTTTTATTTTGTAAAGTAATAGTACTTGCAATTAGTTATGTAGATAGCATAATTTTTGTTAATCAAATGCTGATATGCTGTCTTTTATTTGTTTTTTCAGAAACTTTGCCAGATGGACCCGCCACTTATTTGAACACTGAGCGACCACTCCTGGACAACGGCAATCCCTTAGGTCAATACATGGAGAATCAATGCGAAGAGAAGGAGGCGAGTCCTGATGCTGCCGTGCCAAACCCAACACCTCAACCCATCAAACAAAACCCGACATCCGATGACCTTCTCCCTGGTGGAAGCGGACAATTTAATATGGAT
>JAAXYW010001437.1:0-21562 GCA_036851895.1 Orthonychiurus folsomi | reverse complement strand
GCGCAAACTGGTCTTTTTGCGCGTTTAATTTTTTCCCACGTACAGTTGTCACAAAAATTATTATTACTCTTTTAATTATTGAAGCCTAATTGTTTTAAACGAAAACCTTGAAAACCGCTATGCCAAATTCCTTTTGGTTGCAAAGTTATCCCACTTCGAATTTCAACAAGGTGGGTGAGGACTAACTTTTTTTACATACTGTAGAACCACATGACATACGTCGCACGTACGCGCCGCGCAAGCGTATGCGTCATTTCCCTTAATCATTACTTTTCCAGTTACCAATCAGATTCGGATTAATTAACTAACTCCTTAATTATCTATGGTATTTCCCTCACAGTAAATAACGTACGTGTCATCCGAACCGGACACGCATCAACATTTCATGGCTCCGAACTCAACCTAATTAGTGTACCCAATTTAGTTTTAAATATAATAAAATCTCCGATTACGAGACGAAACAAACAAATGTTACAAACACGCACACCCACCCCCATTAAAGCAGCCATGGAAATCTCGGTGGTGTTCTTCACAATGTTAAATGATTGTTTTCTGCAAGGTTGACCGACCTTTCATGTGACGATGTTGTGCAAAATTTGAATTCATCCCTCGTCGCATTAGTAATTGATTCTCCAATCTCACTCATTCGCCCATATCTAAAATTTGCAAAGAAAAAAACACTTTAACATGGTGGCCAAAAATGGTATTTAAAAAATATACATTTAAGTTAAATTATCATTACCTGGCAAAATTCGGCGATTCCGAAGTATTTTCTCTACGCTATCTACGTATGAGCGTCCCGAGGATACAAAATATCACAAAAATTTGTCATCTAGCATTTATCACTTAAACATTAGGTAGGAATACTTTTTTTTACAGCACGGAACGACGACTTTAATGACTTACATGGAAGTTTACCACATTTATATTTTATCTGTATGACTGACTCTGAACTGCACGATTGTCGAGTGCAAATTGTAAATTCTTAACAATACATACAAGTCCACGGTCGACTTTAATTGACAGATTCACTCCCACCAGACTAAATAGAATTTGTTTGTCACTGGATGGCTTAGGATGTGGGAATGTTAAAAGTGTACATAGTAGTAGTCTTCTCCGTATAAATAAATCCGCAAACAATTCAGTCGTAATAAAAACGTACGTACGTGCGTGTTTTTCTCCTCCACAAAAATCCTCATTAAGTAATTCACTTCTACGTACGTCCTCAAAACTTGTATGGCATTGGTACACTCGCACTCGCACTGAATTTGACCACAACTGATTAGAACACAAAAACGTACGTACGATTCACTTCACAAATGTTAATGGAGTCCGACACAAATTTTGTGAGATTTTGACGAGGAAAACGGAAGAGAGAACGGAGAAAACTAGGAGTTGATGGTTGAGAATCCGACTCGCAGAACCCGTCTGCATTGCAGCGGGTCTTTCGCCTAAAATTCAAAACAAGTGCAAAAATTAGTGACATAGTAATGGATAAATCGCAAAACTTGCTACATTTAGCAAAGCACGTACGTACGTACGTACACAAAGTGCAATTTTGAGTATAAGCCACCCGGAGTCAAACAATTTGACTTCTGAGAAAGTTGACTGGCGTGAAACGAGGTCATTTGCATTTGCCAAGCATATAAAAATTAATATCCGTCTTGATTGGCTGAGGAATTGGCATTTGTCCCCTGTCAAATAAATGTGAGACCCACTTTCTTCATGGCCGGCTCGTAGAAAGTTTAGGGCAGAAACAGACATTAATTGGATTTAATTGGGTCATTAGCAGCTTACTTTTAAGAAGAAAGTGTAGTTCGGTCTCAGCGTCAAATACGCGCGTGATTGAGAAGAAAAGAATTAATTGGCTGTCTCAAGAAAGTCAGGGAATGAATGGGAGGGTCGGGCGCGCCATTTTACGTAACAGGATTTGACGCTGACGCGCGCTCCCGCCTCCTCCCTTTAAATCAGTCATACTAAAATATTGCATATTTGGATCTGTAAACCGGGCTGGTCGCATTTTCCGTTCTGATTTAAATTGAATTTGCACTCTTTGGGTTTGAGTTAGGCATGCAAAAGTACAAAATGGAGCCGAAACGATTCAAATCCCTTACCATTGAGAACATGAACACGGACACTGGCTACATCAGCATTTGAGGGACTGCAGGAGTATTTCCCAGAGTCCGTGACCCGGGCATCTTGGATGAGAAGATAGGAAGTGGTCGTTTCCCCTTTCTCCGTTATCACACTCACACCACCGCGCTCGGAGTTGTAATTTATTACCTGGAATCACAAATTCATCCCAGTTACAATACCGTACAAATTTAAATTACCTCATGTACAATTGAAGGGCTCAGTGCTAAAAGTGTCTCACTCAAAGTTTTTTTTTCGCCGCTAAGAGAAATTCAATTTTGATTTTGCAAAATTTCAAGTGTTTAAGTTTTTTTTGAAATTTTTCAATATTGGCATGACGCTCAACACATAAAAACTCAAAATCTCTTATGGCGCTCAACACATGATTTTTCCAAAATTTAAATGGCCATTAACACAGGTGATCGCGTTCAAGCAATTTTTTCGCTGTCGCGTCGACGGGTCGAGAAGCACAAACAAAATATTTTCGCTTAGCAACAAATGGGACACTTTTAGCACTCACCCCTTCAATTAACTTTTGCATTATAAATTTATTAAAGCATTTCTAACTAAAATATGAATTATAGCTTTGCTTTGCCACAATAAAACGGCAAATTTCAAAATGATTTCAATTTCCAGTCATTTGGTCAACAATACATACATACAACATACATAGTCAATTTACCTCATCATAATGATACCAAAAGATGTAGGAAGGGGGCTCCGGGCTGTACTTGATGATACACGTCAAATTGATCATACTCCCTTTGTCCACATGGAGGTCAGGTCCACCGAGGATGGAGGCAGTAGGCACTGTTGAAATTAAATTGTAAAATTTAATCAATCTCTCCCCCAATCACTTCCCTTTTCCAAAATCTGAATACATACAAAATTCTCGGGAGAATTTGATCCCCCCGAGGGAAATTCCACGTGTAATTTACTACTTTAAAGTACGTACAAGTCGAACGAACGCGTGTAGAGGAAGATGACAGGGATTTTCTTCTTCTCTCGTCTCCCGCTTTGAATTCGAAATGAAAGATTTAGAGATAATGGGTGGGGTATGGGGGGAGGGGGTTGAGGAGCCCTCCCCTTGGGGAAAGCCAAGCCTTGCTTGAAGAAAGGGACGGGACGGGACTTGGGTTCCTTGGAAGAGATTAGTGCTATTTCTGCCACTCTCTCACTCCGGCCTTTTCAAAATGAATGCAAATGAGGACGAAGGAGACTATTAATGCAAATACTCACATTTGCTAAATTTTATTAGCTTCGAGGAAAGTCGGGGAGGACGCCTCCGCTCCTTTCTCATGTTAATTCCTCATAGGAGCAAGTCCCTCGTCGCGTCGAATGTTGGCGTGTAAATCTTACATACTTGTCTTGGAGAAAGTAGCATGTATAAACCGGGAGAGATTTTTAAGAGGTGGTTTAATAAGGGATACAATCCAAATTTACCAAATAAATTGCAATTCCTCCACTGACATTTTTAAATGTAAATTTCCAATTTAGTTAAACTATTATTTTTCATATGTAATTGCCATATTAAATCTTAAATTTGATTAAAATCTAACCCCGTCGAACAACGGAATTGGATGCAATGATGATATGAGTGTAGACTATACCTAATAACATACAGACAAACTTTACAAACTTAAGCCTCGGCTTTCTCCAGACCTGAGAGAAGAATAGAATGGGACGTCAAGGCCCCCCCCTATTCATCGTCTTAATAATACCGGACATCCATCTCCCACAAAATCTCTCCCTGTTGTTCCCAAAGCGGGAGCAAGTATTTAAAATATATTGTACCTCATCAGTCCCCTTCAAAAAGGAAAGGAAAAGCCATCGGAGACTGGCAAGTCCGGCGGTCGATCGGAGTGAAAGTACACGAGGAGAAAGTGATGTGTATTATAAACTGTGTAAGACCACTTGAAAGGATAAACATCCCTGCCTCCCTGCCTTTCTTTTCAAAATGAGAAAAGAGGAAAACAGATTGACTTGGTTTTGAGTGCCGATTTGACATTTTCAGGATAACTTTTCATTTACCACTTCACAATATTATAAAATTATTGGATTTTAGTACCACCCTTGCTGTCATTTGTGTACAAAAACTTTAAAATTAGTACTTTCCAAAGAATACGCGCGTTTTATACCATAAAAGTCCAAATTTTACACCCCCGTTTGGCTTAATATCAAAAATCAGGCTTATATTACATGAAAACCAATCAACCAATCATCGACAAAAAATTATCAAAAGGTGTCTGCACTACACCAAAGGAATCTTGCACATTCCAGTTGACTTTCACCCACAAACGTACTCAAAAGTGCGGAATTCAATGGACAAATTAAAGGAATTAACACGTGCCGTGCCAACATTATATTCCCTCACTCCTTCCACCTGAATACGGCGTAAACGTAAAGTTCCTCAAAAGTTGTTTAGGAGATTTTGAGGAGGTGAAGGAGTAGGTGCTTGAGTTTGGAAATGAATAAATAAGTGAAAAGGAGGTGTAGGAGTATAGGGAAAGGAATGATAATAAAGATGAGAGAAGAGGACATATAGCAAGGTCCCTTCCTTAGCTACAATACAATTAAAATGAGCCGTCTGTGTTAAGCCAAAGGACTTTTGAGGTCTCCTGTGACTCTCCCGGAAGGAGTTATTACTAATAACCCAGCCAGCCAGGAGTCAGACATTCTAATTCAAAGTTTGAAGAGTCGTTGAGGAGAAAAGTTAGCACGGGAAGGAATGGAGGCACTCCAAAACCCTCTACCAATCTAATCAAAAGTTAAACCGTCCTGGCTCTACCATTCAGCCTCAAGCTGAACCAGTAGTGGATCCAAGGAAAAGGAATGGCCATCCAGATTCTATTTTCCTAATGCAACTCTCGGGGTCGTTCACAAATGACTTTCACCTTGTATTTTTTGTTAATTCGTATCACAATACTTTTTTTTCTTCAGAAATTTGCCTTATCGCAAAAACAAGCCCGAAATGCCCCGTCAAATGCTAGTAAAAATCTAATACGCATTGCATTACCCATACCCATAGAATTGTCAGCATTTCCACTGTGTTATCATCTGCTCTGCTTTGTTCCGAAAATGGAACATTTCTATGAATCCGAACCCCCGTCATACATTCATTCTAGATGACCACAGGTCAGGAGGTCAGGGGAGTATAAAAATGACTTTATTTATGTCCTACCCAATGGCAAGATGGTTCGGACGGACAATGAACAATTCCTACAGAAAAGTGAATCTAGGATGAGTTACTACCGTCCAACTTTCCTGAAACTCAACTCAACTCGTCTCTGTCTCCTCCACCATGTCCAGGGGAAGCACAAGAAAAATGATAATCGTTTCAGACCACGGACTGAAGATATCCGTACTCGCTGCTATGATGCCCGCGTCCATCGTGGTTCCCCTTTTGAGTTGTAATGGATGCATTCACATTGGAGTCTTAACGGGAAAGGAACGGTGGGGGTTCTTTGGATCTTCAAAGATGTTATTGTACAGGAGGAAATCTATCGCTTCTTGGCCAAACGAATCCAATGATACGAGCTTGACCTCAATTTGCCTCTTTGAGTGATGGTTGTAAATCATTGTGAAAGAAATTTGAGGTCTCAATTGAATCCATTTTAGTGTAAGGACAAGAAATTTTGAGGAAAAGAAAGTTTTCAAACAACCCGCCTCGTTTACTTTCACTTTAGAAAATTATGTCCATCCACCATTTCTAGTTTTCGTAGTATGAAATACGAGCATTTTGACAAAATACCTAGTTCAGCTCCTAAATATGACATCAGCTTTGGTGACAAATTTGGGATTGAACTTGTCCTTGTATTTCTGAAATATTTGTGGAGTATGACTTTTGACTATGTAACGTAGGCGTATTTTCATTCATAAATTTTACAATAACCACCTACAAAGATATTACACGTGGATAACCTCCTTCAATTAAAAACAGATGAATACAAAATTTATAAATCCACGTTGTAACCTGTACCACCAAATAATAGTGAATAGCTTACGTACCAACAACGTTGAGATTAACAAAAAAGCTTCTATGGGGCTGAGTGGACACTTGGCATTCATAGCTCCCTGTCAAATATGAAAATAATTGGAATTAGTCCATATGGATTTGAATCCCAAAAATTATTAAATTGAACCACTCACCCATATCCCGCTTTTGAGTGTATTTGATTTGAAGTGTCCACTCATCCGTGGACCTTTGATGAAGGGCTTGGAACCTTTGGTCACTTGTGTACGTGTAAGTGGCCACGGTCAGGATGTGAATATCTCGGTGACGGACCCAGGACACCTGAAAACAAGAGAGACCATAAAAATTGTATTATACATTTTGCTTTAATCATAGATCCAAGTCCTCTAAGGGGAGTACTTTTTAAAAAATTAATTAATTACAATGAAATCCTTGAATCCTAATTATAAATATACAGCCTGCACTTTTAATTGTTGGGACTGTGTAATTTCCCCACTGGGTTCTGGCCGGCACGCGCCATCCGGTGTGACGAATTAAAATAAAAATTCATTCCAGTGTCTTGCAAGTGAGAAAGGTGCTAATTATCCTTAAGACACTCGTCTTCATTACTAAACATCGTCCTCTTTAAATTACCTCTTGGAAATTTTAATTTAGGCGGCGGAGAAAGCTTCTGGGAATTCAGGATTTGGGATTTTCCCCTTCATACTTAAGCTCCAGCTCCTACGATTTTTGAATGTTCGCACTTGAAAGCCGTGACGCCTTTTCATTAGCCTTATGAGAAAAGTGCAGTAGCGTTAAGCCATTATCCTAAATGTAAATGAGATTCTCCTTCAAAACTCCTCCGTGTCCCATTCCAAATGTGGAGGGGAAGGAAATACAGGGAAGAACATGAATTTATTTTTCATAAATGCCTTGGGATTTCAGGTAGGGGGAAGAATTTAATGGCGGGAAAAGTCATTCAATGACTACATTTAAACTCCAAAGCTCTCATCTTTATCATTGTTTTCCTGAATCTCAAATCTAAAAGTTGAATGGATACGGATAGAGGGGCGGGGGGCTCAAAGCAGCGGTGGAATAGAATGATTTTGAGTATTCAAAGAAAGGACGGGAAACGGAAATAAAATGTGACCTCGGGTTATATTTCCTTTAGTAAAAAAAATTTGAGTGGAGACTTATACAGTTGAAGCATTGTGTTTTGCATGGTTATTGGCTATTTGATTCCAAGTTTAAGGAGGGGAGGTGCGTCATTAAAGGGAGATATGACTCAGAAATAACGAATGTGCGACTGGAGGAGTGACAATTTCCTCAGCAAACCAACCTATCATTCTGCAAAAATACAGCTTATGTGTATACCGTATGATACACGCATCCTATACAAACAGTCATATTTTTGTGCCTCCCAACTCCCATTTTTCTGAATTTTTAATTCAATTAAAAGAATCTCAGTCTTGTCCAATACTTATGTGTATTTATGACAAATAAGTAAGAAAAATGCCCGATTTTGAGCATCTAAGCCTTAAGATTAAAAAGTGTTTAAATTTAGACAAGTACAAGTATGCCAAACGTTATAATTCCATATCAGTATAATTAAATTTGTCATACATATATATGAATTCCTTGAAGGTGTCAAATTAATAAAAATATATTTAGACCAACACAGAAGAATTGTTTTCAGTGTTTTCAGTTAATTCGCAATTACAATGTCATAACGTCGCGATCATAAAAAACATACAGGACAAGTAATATAACTTAATTGCCACTAAAATATCCCATTCAATTTTCTCCCAAAAAACATAAAAACTCAATGCAAACATTTTATCCGCAATTTAATTCAAAATTCCCCCTCACAACAAACTCCACACAAAAGAATGAAAATTGGCCATCTCATTTTTATACCACCCCGTCCCCCACATCTTAAGTTCATTCAATCAAACAAAGTGCGTGGACGGAAAAAGGCCACTAAAAACTCCAAACCTTCTCTAGAAAATAAGGGACCTCCCGCTGAGGGAGCTAATCTAAAATGCATGTGTGTGGAAAGGTACATACATACGCGCGGTTACCCCCACGCCACGCCACGCGAGAAAGCCAAGCTTTATTTGAGTTTGAGTTAAAAGTCCCGCCCCGCTGACTGCCCGGGGAATCAATGAAGAGCTGTTGGCCGGGTTTGTGGGGGGGAAGGGCGCGTTCAATTGAACCGAAGAGAATTTCATGAGTGCATATTAATGTCTCATAAAATTGGTGAACGAGTCCGAAAGGAGTCACGAGCTTCAAGTATTTATGTCCCAGGTCCTTTTGTGTGCTTCCACGATTCAAAAAAAAACCGAAAGATCCCCGGGTCCTCCAGTCTGCTCCCACAAAAGGGAAATGCTTCTTGGAGTTCGACCCGTGCTATGGTACAGGCCAGGCCAGGCCTTGTGCGGTATCCAAGATAAAAATGGAAATGGCGTTCCCCCCTCTTCTTATAATGTGATGTAACGATAAATGCTCTAATTTTTCATAATATTCCATGGCTAATATGATTTATGCCTCCAGTTCGTCTTCTGGAGTACGTCGGCAGTTGGAAGGGTGTTTCATGGATTTTTGTACATTAGTCATAGAAAATATGCAAAAAAAAACATATTCTATTGACTTCAAGAAAAAAAAACAATTAGGGGAATAGTAAGTATTTTAAATACAACATTCCTTCCCTATTTGTCCTATTCAAAAATAATTACCAGAAGGATGGAAAACTACCAAACTTTTACTTTTACGTAATCTGACGCAGCCGCAGGGTTGAATGAAAAGCCATCGCATCGTAATGTGAGCATCAAAGAGCAAACAAATCAAAGACATGGGCTGTGTGCATGAATGAAGTCAGTCAAGTCTTTTAAAGTTTGGTTTTGAAATGATTAGCTGTTGGAACAAAAACTCATCAAGAAATTGAACTTGAGGAAATTAATCCATCCTTTCATGATGTACGCCACGCGCGGCGCAGAAAGACTTTTCACTCACAAATAAACCTTGAAGGTATCGCGTACCAGTGCAGAGGAATGCAATCATCAAAGAAAAAGTCGGATTTGAACCAGACAAACAAATCTCCGGTCTACAAATTTATAAGGAAATTTGAGAAGCTTGAAGCTTTACATTTCAAATTGGATTGACTAACATATGGGGTAACCTGGTACTAGCTACATTACATCCACCACTTTAATTGTGACCATACCATTGCCATTATGGGTGTGGTGTTTCAGTTTTCAGTTAACAGAATAAAACAAGTGAGAAAATTAAGGTCTGGACACACATTCATTTATCTTGGAATGAGAAATGAGGACATCCTCATTTCGTTCCACTGCAGTGAAAGCTACACCTGTCCAAATTCCCATTCCTATTAATTTGACTCCCAGGCGCCGAAATAAGGAATACATAGTTTTGTCCCTGCGACGCGACGAATGTGAATTTGACAAATTGACAAGCTCTTTTTGTCCTTTTGATACATTGCAATGCAATGGGCCATCACGTCGGGTGAAATATAAAATTTTCCGTTTAATTTCGACTCTTCAATAATTCATAGGGCGAGAAGCATGGAAAATTATATTTCTGGGAAGACCCCATTCACATGCGTGCGATGCAATAATTCCAACCACATGCGGCCACCAGAATTAATGCCCGTCGAGACATTATGTGGAAATCGCGTGTTCCTCCCGAAAACGATTCAATTATTGGATTTCCTTTTCCCCAATTCAATTTTTGCATATTATTAAATTTTACCGGCTGGGGTGTCATGTCGCGCGTCTTGTGACGCACTCAACTCAGTTTTTTTTATTGAATTACGAACAAATTGATTTCAAATCCGACATGGGTATCACCGCACCGCTCTTAAAAATATCATGTCAGTACCCGTGCAAAAATGATAGGGATTAGAAGAACATTAGTGGTAACGCTAATAATTATTCTTAAAATTCAAGTTAAGTGTAATAGTTTGGAATTGGAGTCTGTTTTGTGGTCTTCCGTTGGAAATACAGCAATTTTACAGCTGGATGTCATTGTTTACACGGATTTGAGTAAGTTTTCTCGATATTATCGTTATATGTATTTGTAAAGTAAAATATTAATTATTTCTGACTCCTTTAGACTTAACTATGGATATTTACAAACAATTGTCAAATTACTCAAATATTGCACATGTACGATGGCCATCTATGCTGAATTCAAACCAAATCCCAGAACCCTACGCTTCATTGGTAATACTACACTTTTCCACGGAGACAATACTAATGGACACCTTGAAGAACGTAAATGAAGCCCGCCATTTTTTAAAAAACCTAAACTGGAATATTAATTAATTTTAAATCTTTTTAGAAGTTCAAAAACACATGGGATGGATTTGACAATTGGCCAGCATATTACTTTATAATTTGGCCCGAAAAACTGGAAAATGTGTCAGAAATTGAGGCCACAATTAACACAAAGTTTTCAGAATTCTCACAAAGTTGGACACTGGTCTCCAATATTAATATTTTATTCTCCGGAGTCCAGTTCCTAGAAATGTGGGAAATCTACTCCATTAAAAATAATACAATAATTCAAAAAGTTGAATCTCACAACACTGGATTAATAAATTGGAATGAGCTGGTCCGGAAAGTACATAGGAGGAGTGACTTTCATCAAACCATAATATCGGGAACTGCTGGGGTAACTTGTACATAAATTTTGATGCTAATTCTCATTTAACACTTAAAAATTTCAGGATGACCCCGACTACGATTGGGAAGCCAAATTTTTTCCTAATACAACTTTATTTGAAAGTGGTTCCGCTGTCAGTACATTTCAGTACATTCGGGACGCCCTCAATTTCACGTTTGAAAAACCATATGACCAAAATTTATTCATATTGTAACTTCATATTAATTTTATAGGGAATATGCTGTTCGTGGCAGTTTTGAACCCTCCAATGAAACACTCACAAATTTGGAAAAAATTGTTTACACTGGAGAAGCTGATGTGTGTATTTCCCTTCTCCCTTTGACTTTAAAAACATACAAATATTTGGATTACGTTCAACCTGCTAGTGGAGAACCGTAAGCTTCATGAATCATTGTATATAATTCTATCAAAATATATACACATAATATGGCAATTATGATATCCTATGTATTATATCCTATGTAGTATAACAGCGTTTTTTGTTGAACCGGAATCAACTGCCCTTCGGGACATTGTAATCAGTTCATTCAGTCCAGTGCTTTGGGGAACATTAATCTCAACTTTGCTACTATTCGTTGCCCTGAATAATTTATTCCTCTACTTGACAACCAATTTATTTCGATTTTCAAATTATCATGACGACTTTGAAAAAGTTTTGGCGAATGAGTCATTCGTTTGGGTGGTGGGGACGGTCGCTCAGCAAGGCAAATTAAAACTAACACAATTTAATTACGCATTATCAAATTAAATGTGATTACGATTTGATTCAAAATATGTGTAGGTTGGTACAAGGCACCTTCAAGGCTTTCCCTCAGAATAATATTTTTCTTTGGATATTTCACTGGAATGTTATCCTACGTTGCATTCTCAGCAGCGATCACCTCTAAATTATCAGTCACACTTAAATTTATTCAGGATTTTAGTCAATTGCTCGACCAAGGCTATGATATTTTTGGAGACAAAGATGCGTCACCATATTTTTCAAGATTACCGGTAATTGTGTATTTACTCAATTACCGTTACCGTTACTGTTTTGTGCAAAATTGTAAAATAACATAACATAATTGTAGAAGGTTTAAAATATCGACGGTTTCTTCAAACTATACCAAAATTTTGTGAGTATTTCGTACTATATTGCAAAATCCTGATTTATTTTCCAGCAAAGTCTTGGTCTGGAAAAAGATGACTCCCAATTGAGTAGTTTGGAGGATGGAATCGACCGAATTTTGTCAAGCCGCTGTGCATTTTTGAGTTACATTGACGTTTACTATGCAAAAGCATTGGAATTATACAATCTGAAAGCATTATCCTGCAATGTTGTGAGTCGCCTTCCCGCCACATCTACAAGTGTGTATTTCACATTCCTTGTCAAGAAAAAATCTCCAATTACGGAATTCTTTAATTACAAGTAAGTTAAATAAGCGCAGAATTAAATAAATTATATGTATTCCCAATACACACATACATTTCTAACCCAAGAATTATGGCAATGATCGAATCGGGACTTGCAGCAAGATACAATGTGGAATACAATGGTGGTTTTGAGGCTTCCTGTACTCCAGCGGCAGAGGAACAGCGACCATTAAATGTTACAGATTTATTCACTCCATACATGATTCTCTTGGGTGGCCTTGCAGGAAGCGCTCTATTTTTCTTCCTTGAAAGAATTGTATTCGTTCGAAAGCAATTACTCAGCGGAAATATTCAAGGAACTATTACAATGATCGGGAACCACATCCATAATACTAGGAAACCTCCTACAACATCCCCACAGGTGGCCGAAAATAAATTGGAATTGGAGAATCAAGTTCTTAGAATTCTTAGAATAAAGGATCCAAAAAAACTTTGGCAATTACATCGATTAGATTAAAGTTGAATTGTAAGCACAAAATTCCAATAGGAAAAATAAAAAAGTCAATGATTTCAACAAATACCACAAATATTATTATGCATCTTGCTATGTAAGATTCCTTTTAGTGAATATCCCTTGCTTCAAATTGCAACATTTACGTTCATTCCTAAGAAAATCCTCAAATAGAGTAATGCAGTGTTCATGCAGGGAGACTACTATTGAAATCGATCGGACACTTCAAGTGCTAGAAAACTGAGGGCGTTTCTCAATGCATTCCGGAACTCGGAAAAGCAATTCAACTTCCTGTCTGGCAAAGTTCGTTCCTATAAATATCCTTATTCGTAGAATTCCTTTTTCTCGCCACCATGTCCGTCCATTACATATAAACCCTAGACGGCGCGACCATTGTCCACAATTTGCTAATTGGATGTATCATTAGCAACTATACAAGTACATAGAAATCCTATTGCTTTTGCAAATCTTTTCAAACGCATGCGCGCCGACGCTCCATTTCTATGAAAACCAGCCATATCTATTATCTACGCAATTAGCATTGAAAACTGCTAACGGGTAAAAAATCTCCCCTCGTTAAAATCGTGACTGACCTGAACATGATCCGTCCATCTATTCAAGTGCGTAAAAAAATCCTTTTCTAACAAAAGAAAATATGACCATGCCCTGTCTATGTCATGATATTTTGCTAACTTTCAATTTGCAAAACTAAAATTCCTCCCCATCCAAAAAGTCCGCTCAGTCAGCAAGCCTTCCATCTCAAAAAGATGATTTTTCTTCCGCTCCTGGCTCCTGAATGTAACGTAACATAACGTAACGTACAATGTAGGTTATAAGTACATAAGGAATGAACATGATGATATGGACGTGAGCCGATGGTTCATCGAGTCGAGACGGCTGTCGACAGAAATCATGATGGAAATTGTTGGCGAATTGCCAAAAATAAGGGAGGCTAACTTTCTGTTCCAAGTTTCCTTTTCCCCTCCACTTTCTTTCGGCAACTCCCCATCTCTTTTGAGGAGATTTAGACTGATGGGGTTTTTGGAAGGGCTCTCTATTTTTGGAAGTTCAACTATTAAAATTTCCAATGTCAATTGTCAAAAATAAATATTATTAATTCACATTTTTATCCCATAGAAAACCATACAAAAATTAGATATGTTATACTCAGTACACCTTTTTTTCAATTTCCCTTGGCCCAATTCCGAGATGAAAATGAAGAAATACAACAGTCCAATATATCAAAGTTCAATTTTAGTGCAGAGACGTACTACGGACGGAAATCTGGGAGAATTGGCTAGATATGTTTACATTACATTTTGGCCACATGCTCACGCTCAAAGAAACTAAATTATTTACCGCCCGGCTAACATTCAATTCGAGAGTGAAATCCACAATGAGAAATTGGACTCCCGTGTTAGAATGGCTTCCCTTTGTAACAGATGTAATTTGCTAAAAGGAGAGCGAGCAGACCATGCCCATATATGGGCATGTCAGTCAAGTCAGAGCTGGGCGAACATTGTGTGAATTGAAATTCCATAGCTGAGCACCATTTTGATTTTTTTGTAAATACAACATATTTTTTTGTGTTGTTAAATTCCCTATAATATACTCGAAACTGTAAACCCGAAGCGAGAAGCTAGAGTATTTACAATGCAAATAGTAGACGGACGTCGCAATGTATAGCACTTGACAAAAACTACTTAATTTGATTATCTGCCTGCCTTAATTAATTAGAAGAACTCAAGGCAAAGGCCTGGACGGGTATGTCTAAAACTTGAAGGGATTTGAAAGTTCATGACAATGACGCCTTGGATGGAAATATCAGGGACAAAATCTAGGGGAGTCTTCAAGGAGAATTGAATTAACTCAGAATCCACGCGTCTAGAATTTCTTCATAATCCAAACCCAATTTCCTTACTTCTACTTCCTACAAAATACTCAGATCTTTCAGAGCCGACGTGGTAAAATTTTTAAGACAAAAATAGTTAAAAACAAAATGTAGATAGTTTTTAAATATCCTGTTTAAATTTAAGAAAAACTGACAGCCTTTTTGACAAAAAGTTCTAATGAAATTCAAAAACATTTAAATTTGCCCCTAACTAGTGGGTTTGGCTGCAACTTTATTTTCCTTTAAACAATATTGTGCCATGCTCCTTTGTAAAATAAATCAAAATTGGAAATAAAGAAACCGTTATCAATCAATCAAAAAATTTGCCGACTTTATAGTAAAAAATTGAATTTTATATTAACGCATCATTCTAAAAAAGTGATTCAACTCATGACATCCACTATAAATCCATGTTATAATTCAGCATTTCATTGTACAGAATTCATCTTGATTCCAAATTGAAAAAAACTTCCGACTACAATGCAACTGCACCGTAGACACAAATAATAAAATTAAACTCACGGTTCGATTCCCCAAACTGCGAACTCGGCAAGACATGTAAGATGTTTTCCCCACAAGGGCGGTGACGTTCCTTGGAATGGTGGCATCGAAAAACGGTTCTCCTGGAGACATTTGAGAGAATGGACCAGATTGGAGTGAGCTGAATACGGAGGCTGTGGAAGTTTCAGTCGACTCTTGGGTTTTGTCATCAGAAAATACTGCGGAATCTGCAAAATTACAAAACAAATACCAATGAATTTATATGCCCACTAAACAAACAAGTGTACATGGAGTCAGTCAGTCATGAATTCAAAGCTTCGCGCCAAAGTGGAATTTAGCCATTTAAAAACTTTTCACTTTTCCTCTACGTTTTTCAAAGAATTTGTAAAAAAATAAGGAACTTTTGTTTTAAAAAAACTATAAAATTGAAATCAGACATGATTTTCTAAATTTGAATTAAAAATACCATACATAGAAGAAAAATAAAAAATCCATTTTGCTGAGGGTAAATTTTCCTTGGATCAAAATCAAAATGCGAGACAGGTCCCCCACTAAATCATCCACAATTTCAACTCCCAATTTAATAGCCCCGCTTCGTGAACTCGCGCGAAGGCTTTTAAATTTCCTTCCCCAACCGCCTCGAAACGTTCCAAGAATTACAAAATTCAATATCCCGAAAGTGCACTCCGGTATTTCCTGTCGTCGTCCCTCGTTTCCCCCCTCACATTAAAAGACTTGAAAGTGGACCTCCACTTCAACCGTGGACCAACCGACCTCACCTGACACGGAAATAAATCTGAACTCCCCCCCCCCCCCNACTTGAAAGTGGACCTCCACTTCAACCGTGGACCAACCGACCTCACCTGACACGGAAATAAATCTGAACTCTCCCCCCCCCCCCCAGCACCGTCCGAACCGAAATGGGCCAAACCAAAAAGTGTGTTCTCAATCAATTGCCAAATGTCTAGGCTAAAATGCTTGGACATAAATCTCAAAATGGGAGTGTGAACTTGGAGGCCAAAAAATGGCATAGCTCCTTGCACTTTCTTAAATGCTTCCGTGTGTGTGTGTCCCCACCAAAACTCGTTTTTAGGAAAGGAACAACCAACCAAACAGAAATTTATTATTTCTTAGACTCCCCCCTCGTACGTAAAAAGTTTTCCTATTTCAACTCAATGACAAAGAATCTGTCCAAGTCTCAATTTCAAAGAAATATATTGGCTTAGTGTCATAGTCCCTCCTCCAAGCGGGGGCCTGTAATGCAACGGCAATGGCAAACGTTCATCTTCCTTTGCCATGCCAAAACCAGCAACTCGTACTTTATCTCCCTTTCTCCACCTTACGACGAGAGAGGCGGAAGGAAGGGAAATCTTAGCTGGCCCTAATTGGAGACGGCGTGCAGTTTTTCTCAATCTGAGAGAAAATTTTGCAAACTTTCTTAGTCCTAGCGCCTAGTTTGCTTTTCTACTTACACATACATGTAGGCGTGGAAAATTCATTCATGTAATGGAATTCCAATCATGACAGCTTACAAATACAAAATTTTTTATTTCTAATCCCTTGTGGCAACTATGCAAATATTTGCTATTTCAAAAAATAGTTTTCAATTTTTCCAGAAAAATGAGGCATATAATTTCCCTTTCCTGACAGCAACAATTTTTTTCAAAAATAGCGCAACTACTGCAAAATCTACTTAAATTTTCCATACAAAATACTAAATGTTAACAATTCCTTGCAACACTTCGGGAAGCAACCCTAAATGAAATTGCAATTTGTTCCAATTTCAAAAACTGAATTACAATTTACCAAGAAAATGCAGCCAAACTTTCCCTTTATTGCCCTTTGTTTGTGTATTAAGTAATATTCCACATAAAACAAACTAAAATTTCCTGGAGCTTGTATAAAACACATTAAAAAACCCGTAAGAATCCATGAACGTTCTTCCTTCCTTAATGAATGTCCACCAAAAAAGCACACATATCTTTTCACGCCCTCACTTTCCCTTGATGCACTCATCGCATTGCCGCACCGTCTTACCTCGACGACTTTCCCGTAGCTAAGATTAGAATTCCTTCACCCTCGTAGCTATTATCATAGTCATTCTAGACGCGAATTGCATGAAGGGAGCTTAACCTCGCGTCCCGTACTTTCTTCCTCGTCGTCGTATAACACCCAATCCACTTGCACAAATCGACCACCAGTCAGCCTCCCGTGACCCGCCGTGATCCTTGATCCGGAAGAAAGCCTTGCATACGCACGCATACGGCCACGCGAATACACGTACGTACGTATGGAGTTTTAGTTTCCCGCCAGCCGTTGGACGGACCAAGTTTGAAGAGATTGGAGGACATGGAAGAAAGTGATGAAATCAATTCACAACCCACTCACGTTCAAACGTTAGCGTTACTGATTAACTTTTTCGGATTTGCTTTTCCCCCTTCCTTTGGAGTTCATGACCTGCATTCGAGGGAAGGGTGGGGGAGTCCATAAATGCTGAGTTCATTGACATTAGCACCGTGGGTGAGTGCGTGTATTTGACCTCTGACCTTGGTTTTCCAAAACTTTATCCTTTAAATACACTTACTACTACAATTTCAAGCATTTCTAAGCTGTATAATCACAAAATCCGTATCAAAATTTTAAACACCGGAAAATAAACCATCGAAATATTTCTAAACTCTATGACTCAAAATAGCGGAAACCCTGGCTTTCTATTTCAAAACTGCATTGCAGCTACTCATGTATCGTAAATACTCAACCAAATACCCTAATACTCCAAAAACATGACGTCATTTATGAACCCACCCAAAAGTGTGAATTGGAATCAGAAGTCAAAGCGGTCAAATTCCAAATCTTTCTTGAGTTGGACCCACATCGACGCGACGGGTGACGATGGAGGACACAAAAAAAAACAAGATGCCTTGTATATGTACAAACGATCATGCCATGAAAAGGGCAAGCATTTCCCGAACGTTCGACTTGGGAATCATAATAAGCGAGGCGGAGAGTGGTTAGCCGGAAAACCATTGAAAGTGTATTTACAAGGGCCTCGCGGGACTTGTCGATTGCGGACTGTTGGACATGGAAACTCATGAATAACAACGAGCTGGAACTTTGCACACGGACACATTCTCAAACGGGAAAACTGCAGGGTCGTCTTCGTCGCGTTTTATATTGCCTCGCATTTCAATATGCCATTCTTTCTAACTCAAAATCCTGCGGGCTCAGGGAAAGTTTTCGGAGCGAAAAATTCGTAAAAAATCATGAAAGTGAGAAATGCCAGGAATTTTAAAATGTTTCTTGCGTATTTAATTGGATTTCCCGCCAGTGTGTGCGTACGTATGATACAACCCGCTGGGCTGAGCGGGCTATGAAGTAAATAAATAAATCCTGCAGCTCTTTCCCATTCTCTATGCTATATTCAAATTATTTTTAAATTTCCGCGCCATATGTGCCTAGCTTCCCGTTTATTTTACAATTCTGATTCCACACGATTAAAATGTCAGGCCGGTGCCTTAGGACTTGACATTTTAATCTCGTCCATTCTAAAGGCGAATTTAAGTATAATGTCATCCACTATGGGAGGAAGGATAAACGCTTAACCTATTTTATCTGTTCGCATAAATACAGGCAGGAAATCATAATGGGCTCCAGCTTTGCAAAACAATCCCTGGAGATTCTCGTTTTGGAACGGCAACATTGGCTCCCTTTTGTAATCCCTGTATCATAGATAATCACAAATTGCGACGCGGTTTGATATTTACTCAAGAATTCAAGATTCCCGCATTTTTCGCTATATTTTCACGGAATTTTGTACTACAAATCCCCATACAAGTTTTACATTACATTTCCAAATGCGAAATGTGTTATAAATCGACATACTATACGTATAATGTTAAAATTCCCAAATATTTACTAATTCTGAACAAAAATACACTTAACCCATAAACCTGCGTTTGAATATCACGAGGATTTATAAACAACACACCCTGATCAAAAGTTTCCCGCCTTTTTACTAGTAATAACTAGAATCAAGGATTGACTAGGAAATAACAAAGCCCTTGTTTTGTTCCATCTTTTGAAAGGGAAAATGGGGAGGAAAGGCATTTGGATCGGAACATTGAATGCATTATGTGAGTTAGTGCATGGGGAAGTGTCTGCAAGGATTAGCATTCCGTATTGTTTCGGGAGTTGGCTAAAAGCCCTTCCTCCTCACTTAAGACATTAAAGCCCAGGAATGATTCTTCTGATTAGTTATTTGGGCGGGAGACAGTGGAATGCACTTAAAGCATTCATTCACGCACGAAAACACGCATAAACGGCCCAAGCCAAAAGCCTTTTATTAACCATTAGCTGTGCGGAGGAATTTGTAGTCTCGTGTTTTGTATCACAAAGCAATGCACTTTGATTCATGTCTTGGAACATGAAGGGGGAATGGGCGGGATTCTGAAGTGATACTTAATAATAACGGATTACAACTATTTAATCCTTTACACCAAAGATTGGGATGACAAGGTTGGTACGACTTTATATGGAGACTAAATATAATAGCATTTGTGTACAAATTGGTATTACATCCCACATTTTTGCGGGTACAGATCTATAAATATTGATTAAATTGCATTGCAGCAATCAAAAAAACAGCAAAGGCCCCTTGAAATTAATGAATTATTCCAAATCCCAAATTGTCAAGAAAAAACTCGCATCAAATGAGTAAAATTATACAAAATTTATCCCAAAAAACCTTGATCAAACAAATGACTTGTAAGTAAGGCTGTCGAATCTTGAAACCCATTTCAAATTTCAGACATTTTTACACACAGTCTAAATCCTCATAAAAGTACAAGTATCATCATTAGTGAATCATTGTAGTGCTGAATGGCCCATACAGCCCCTAGTACAATACAAGTGTGTTTCCTTCCTTAAGCGGCCCTCATTTGATAAATGCCAAGCACAAATGTGCTTGCCCTACTTTCTCCCATTCCGTACGTAGTACAATGTACATGTACGACGCAGACTGGATTTACCAGTTAAAAAATCGCGTAGGTTTGAATTGCATTGCAATCCTCTCCTCCGCCGCTTTAGACTTGAATTTCCTCATTAGCCTAAACTTTTGTTCAGAAGGGAACCATTAAAATTGTCTGGAGAAATAATGAAGAATTCTACTCTTACGACATATGCACTCTTTACTGCGTAAGACTACGAGTCCTTTGACGACAACTCAGACTTTCTTGGAATTTCTTCAAATGTAATGCTTAATCCAGCCGAAAAAAAACTATAATGCAATCCTAAAACATCTATATATGTTTCCCACCAGCGGAAAATAAAGTTTACACGTAATTCCAAGATTTGCTGAAAAAAGCTACTCAGTTTTCTTGCCAAATGGTAATATAATTGCCTATAATTCCAAAATCAATCATTCATGAAATATAAGATGGACGTACACAATCGCAATTTAAAAAAAATATTTCTCGATTTTCCCGCTAGATGGCCTGACGTGCAGAATCTGAATAAAACAAAATTTGGATGTAATTCCAAAACTTGCCGAAAAATGTTTCTCAATTTTCTTGCCAAATGGTAATATAATTGTCAATAATTTAAAAAAACGTCATGAAAAATAAAATAGACACAATCACAATTTAAAAATAATATTTCTCAATTTTCCCGCTAGATGGCCAGCCAGTATGTACATATGTACCACTATTTTCGCAAAATACCCCAAGCGAGGATTCCCAATTAGTCAAATTCAAATCCAACTTAACCACAAAGTAGATTTACTCTATCAATCGACCCACGCCACGCTGCAATTTCAAAATTACTGGATGCGAGTCTGTTGAACCCATTTCTTTTTTTGATCATTTGAACACGCCCATTCCAAAATGACTTGGATGCTGGTCTATAAAAGGACCGGTTGTCACAAGCAATGAAATGAAAAGACATGGCTTTTTCGCAATGGAGAAAGTGCGCGATGCTCCCTGCTCTCAGCCCAGCCGAGCCGCTAGGTTTTTGCAAGCTAATTCACTTTGGAATTGGACTGAATAAACTGCCTTTAGTCTCCTCTCTTTGAGGACGGGGTTTGGACCGTGGTCTGACTTCTAATCGCTTTATTTTCCACATAGACTCATCCTTTTCTCCCTCAGAAATAACAATAATGGCCGGCGCGACGGTCGCCCTTCTCTTTTATTTCAGAAGGATCAATGGAAGTTGTCATGGTCGGAACAAGATTCACCTTAATGAAGGGTTTTGCAAAAACAAAATTCTAGCAGGTCTTAGATAATTTGCATCTCTAATTTGGCAAATTGTAGGGTATGCAAATTTTTATATTCATCTTAACGGAGGTCTTTGCAAGCAAAACCCGACCATATTCTACATTCTACATTCGCTGAGGGATAGGGAGCATGTATGTACATGCTCCCTATCCCTCAGCATTCATCCTTCATTTCGGTCCCGGAAAAACAATTCTCACACCCGAACCAGTGCACGGACACATAAGTGTGACACATCAAACGAAAGTGCA
>JAAXYW010001436.1:0-21565 GCA_036851895.1 Orthonychiurus folsomi | reverse complement strand
TTTTCAAGTTACAATTACAGAACACGGCAATTACGAATTACAATTAAGGACACTTTATGTTTCTTTGCATTGTGTTGTAATTATCTGCAGTCTTATTACTGGTATATTGTATATCCATCCTGTAAGTTGAAATCCAAATGTAATACAAAAACAGGACTTTTATAGTCAAACCCTTCAAAATTTGCGTCCCCTCCTTGACCTTCATGTGTATAAAACTCGTATAGTATTTTCTCAACTCCTAAGCAATTGCTATTTTTATTCCATTTACGATAAATCCTTCCCCTCCCCCGATTCCGCTTTCAACTCTCATCCACCATAATCATAATCTGATTCCAAGTAACAATGTTATCAAAAAGTACATTACTCCACCCGTACGTTACATTGACAAATCCGCTTGCCTCCAATTCAGCATAGCACAGCACAGCACAGCACCACATTACCTGGCATCCCGTCATTGTTATCCTTGGCACAAGCCCACGACTCGAGGATCCTACCACATGCGGAAAGATCAAGTGCCCCTATAATAAAGCCAGTCACCGGGAGGAAGTTATTGTGGAAGTCGTTATCGTAATTGATCAGGCAAATACATACGTACCTTACTACCATTACTACTATCACTACCATTACTACTACACCGACATGGGTCGATTTCCCATTCGTGATTTGTAGATTTTGGATTAAGTTTCATCTTTCGCGAGAGTTTTTTCTCATCTCTTGTGGATTCAGCAAGCAGGAGACGGACTTCCGTCGTCCCTACATCCAGCCCAGTAATAAATAATATCGACGGACGCTGTGCAAAAAAAAGTGACATTCTAACATTACATTTTCTTTCCTCGTCGTCCGCCGTACTTTTGGCTTTCACACGCAGAAATTCCCCAAAAATAGTTGAGTTTTCTCCTTTATCCTCCTATCCCGTAACAAAACACGACACTAGCCGACACTATCAGGATCCCTTGGAATCGCAAGGGGTCGTCGGAACCCAAAATTGTGTCGTGCCATGCCGTTGTATGTACATGTACATGTCAAGCTTTTTTTCATGCACGCCATGCAGTCGGCCGGTCGGCCAAGCGCAACGCCACGCCAATGCATTGGCCCGGACGGACGGTCGGTCGAAATCCTTCCACGGTTTTTGAGCACGGGAAATTCACCCATACATCGGGAGGCTGGAGGCTGGACCGAAAAGCGGGTAGTATTCGTACGTACGAACTTACATAGTAGTCGTACTCGTAGTGGCATGGCATATTCCCGATAGCCGGGTTCGGTCGTGCTACATCTGCAATTTTCCCGAGAGACTCGAGGTCCATCTCCAACGAGGGGATCTCGCTCTGTACATTTTCCCCATGCAGTACAGTGTAGTCAGGCAGGGAGTGTTGCTGCGCTGCGCAAGATTCATCCTCATCCTCATCTCCGTCACTCCTCGGCAGCTGAAAAACCCGGAGATTGAACTCCCGAGGACACAGACATAGGGCTTTGCGTACAACTCATAAGCGGATGCCGCCTCCGTCCCTCCGACCATTCCTTCTTCCCTGGCCTGACTCTTCGGGTCCATTCCTCCCCTTCCCAAAAAATATTTACGGACGAGATCCAGATTTTGACACAGGGGCGAATCAAATCACAACTGCACGTCCTGATTTTAAGGGAATTAAACGATCAAATTGTGACTGCAATCCGAATTCCATGGATTCTTTGACGATCATAAGGTGAGGTCGAGGTCAACCGAAAAAAATACACATCCGAGTTTTGAGTGAGTCGATTTAGTCAGTCGGTGGGGCTTCGGCTTACGTACATAAAAGTAAGATCCGAGGTTCCCGCATCCACATCTCCCATTCCGCATCCAGCCGACGGACGAATCCTTTTGTCTACGCTAAAACTGCATCTGGGCTTTCCTCCCATTCAACCAACCCAACAGCCGTTCTCATCCGGAGGAACGGAGGAGCAGCGGCGGATTCCATTCCGTGAAAACGGGTATGTATGTTACGTTTCGTACTTCCAGCTTGACTTTTCTAATGTAATGTAATGGAACGTTGGGTAATGGGAATGGATGATGATGATGCGGACGTACGTGGGCCGTGTGCGTGTGCATGTCCTGTTCCCGTAGTTTCAGCCACAAAGGAAACTATAAAAAAAGTCGACAAAATTTATTCTTTTACGTACGTACGTTAGAATGGGTTGAGGGAAGAAATCACACTGGGAATTTGGGAAAACAGTTTCCAGAGGGGGGAACTGGGCAAGCACAATTAACTTTATTCATGAATTTGAACTATAAATCTTCCGGCTTTTCGCATTCCTGAAGGAAATGTTTGTGAGGAGTTTGTTTTTATCTGGGAATCTGCCCTCGTCTGTCACATGTCAAAATGATTTGATGGAGCGGGACGGGAAATTATTTCGAAATCTTAATTACTTTTAAGTCGGTCTTTTTAATTTTGAATTTGAACTTAACAAATGTGGCTATAAAATAGTTGAAGACATTTCTCCATTTAAATGCAAACATTTTTTCCCGGGATACATACCGAAGATTTGAAGTGAGGTGGTATCAAGAAACCATCCAGCTGTTTACAAATCCCACGCAATGCGATGCAATGCTTTAGAGCCTCGGACCAAGGCAAACCTACACAACAAACAATTAATTTATTTCCAGGTTATCCATCCCTCCAGGCCATCCACTCACCGTATACATACATGTATATGCATATGCACATATTTTGCACATTTTGAAAACAATTACTTGAACCGGGTCTAGCTGTGGCTCCCAAATGGGGTTTTAAACTCCCGTGTCTATCCATCCATCGTTCCTATGAACGGAAGCAATCCTCCAAAACCCTGTCGGGTCACGGACACTAATGAAGACTAACGAGTAAACCTCAAATGCCCGGGGGCTAAAACCCTGCGCATCACCAACTCCAACTCACCCACCTTTTTCCCCCTATTGCGTGAATCCAACTAATTCGGGCGTGAATGACATGATTTCTCATCATCTTTTTAGGATCTCACACATTTCACCAGGAGCCATCCAAAAATCCTTCAACTCTACACGCAACTTTTCCGCCGTCCGTACGCCCGTCGACGTGGCGTTTCCCTTTTTTAATGTGGGCCAAGCCTCAGCCACAATATTTTATCCCTTGAAAGCAGTCAGTCCGTACGTCCAGATGGAGAAAAAAGGCAGTTCGGGTGGCTCATAATACAAAACCAACTACTACTGCACTACGTACGTATCATACGAACGACTTCCCCAACATCCGATGGTCCGGTCCGTCTCCTTCACTCCCGGGTATTATTGGGGCTGGGAGGCGAAGCAGGGCTTGGAGAAAGGAGGAGGAAAGGATACCAGAGCCATGGGTTTGGATTTCCCTTCATCCCAGAGAACAAGGGGAAGAAAGGATGGGTTGTATCCACTAAAGTGCGTCACGTCATGCGATGATGATGCGAAGTGAAGATCCGCAACTCCCAAAGTGTAAGAATCAACCCAACTTTCCCGTAAACGCCCGCCAGTCATTCCCAGCCGCCGTTACTAGCTCAGCCCTAGCCTGTCAATCCTCGTTTGAATCTTCTAACTCCGTCGAGTGAAAACTTGGTGAGTCAAGGATTTTTTAAAAATATTTTGTCTTTATATTTTGTAACATGGCATGGCAGGGTACGTACGTACGGACATATGGCCATGCATGAAAATAGGAGTTTATTCATATTATTTTTACGTTTAAACGGCTATGGCGTCTAAATAAGCATTTCAATTGCCCTATGACGTGGGCGGTGGGGCACAACTTTGCGAATTTCACCGCATTACGCACGTAAACAAAAGCCCTCCATAATTACCAATTCAACATGGCAGCATTACCATTGACCAGAGCAGAACTGTATCTTTCAACAATAACACTTCATTTTCAAATGGAGGAATAGCACATAAATTCCAAAAAAAAAGAAGGTAAAATTGATGGCTTTCGAAGTCCACATTCCCAAACGATTCTTTTCTTTTTCTTTCAAGACTAAAGGAAACCCTCAAAAGGGAACCCTTTGTTCACTAACGTAGTGAAGAACTTGAATTCAGGTGGACGTATGGCAGGCAGCAGACTTCTTCGCACGCACTCCTGCCACCGCACCATTCATTCCATTCCTTTACTTTCCCATATGTGACGCGTGACCCCTGAAACACACACATATCGTACGGCACAGGACGGGTGTTAAAGCCCCGTGATGAATGCCCACCTTGGGTTTTCACCTCCAGATCCGGATTTACGGGATTTCCGTCTCTCGACTTGAGGTGGACGGAATTTACAGCCCACGCTGGTCCAGACAGTCCAGAGCCTTTTTTTCAGTAGGTGGGTGTCAGACCTAAGCATTGGAGGGAAAGCTGATTTTCTTTAGCTTTCCACCTACGTATGGGCATGGGCATTTCCCATTTTCAAACTGACTGACTTTTTGTTGTTCTGGTTCAAATCCTTCTGAAAAGGTTGCACGCATCATATTATGCATCATGTTCGTAAGAGATTTCATTCTCCCGAGTGTAAATACGTACGTGGGTCAGACACATGACATGCACCGCGTGAAACGAACGTAATGCATTACGGCCATCATTTTTTATCACCACATTTTGTGGATGTGGGAAATTGGGCAACTGTCGCTTTATGGATTTCAATTATGAGTTTTTTTCCCTTTTAGCGCTGATCCCCCGCATCCTCAAGCACCCGTCCGTCGTGTCTGTCTGCTAATGCTGGGAAAGGGTATGGGCGGATGGCACACTTTGCTGCCGACGTAACGAACCGTACAGCACGTACTGTACGTGTTTATTTGAAATCCTGGTAAACGGTACAATGTTAATATCGTAGAACCCGAGCTCCGGCATCTTCCTTGTAAATTCATTTGGTTGAAAAATATGCACTTTTTTTCCTCATGATGATATTTGTTCAGGATTTTCATTTGTCGCACAATAGCAGGGCATGGCATGGCATGGCATGACTTTCCGGGTATTTCATCTGTATGTATTTATATGTATATATATACATACATGACAAGGTTCGTATCAAACCGAGATCATATTCCAATGGAACTCAAGGGGAAGGTCCACAGACAGGATTTTTGCTCAACAAAGATCCCAAAAAATCCATAGCTCCCCATTCATTCACCGAATCCGAAGGAGGGTGAAGGGCTGAAGGGCACCAGGACTATGTAACGTACGTACGTACGTACGTTAGGAAACACCCTGGGTTGTCACCCCATCCTCATCTATCTCTATACTTAATCATTCTCTCTTGTCCTCCTGGAGCTCTTAACACTTAGCCTTGATCCAAACTCCCTACTGTACATCCAAACTAGACAGATGGACTTCTGGGTTTGGATAATATTATGAATCCTTCTTTTTCCCCTCTAGCCGATCCGATCCGACGGACGACGAGACTCCCTCATTTTTACTCCTGTTTCTCTGCTCCCCGTATCAACCATATATCACTTTGCAGGGCGGGGAATATTGTAATGGCAACCCTTCCATCCAATTCATTTCATTTCATGCCATTTACACGGCAAGGAGAGGAGTTGAAGGACTCGTTTTTTTTGGAAGTAAAAAATTAGTTGTTTTTTTTTGTTGGAAAAACTGTATCTGTATTTATTGCCGGGTTAGGTAAGATGCATACAAATTCATTGGTGGATTTGGGAAGACATGTACTTGACAGGGGGAATTAATTGAGATAATTTGTTTTAAATCATATGTTTTTGTTAAATTCCAGGAATAAAAAATAAAAATATGATAATAGTCATGTTCTAAACCAGATGCATGAGAGTTTCATCGAATTGCAAGTGGGAAATATGTAAAAGCATTTTTTAAGGATGTGGCTTGCTTATGTGATGGCAGCGATTTAGGCAGCCAACTTGGGTTGCATCCATGAAGGGTTGAGAAGTTGAAACTCTCAAAATTGAATCATGGTAAACGCTTCGATGTGAAAGGTTATATGTGACTTTTCTTTTGAGAATGTCAGTCTGAAATGACATTTTGATTTTGTGGAGTCCTAACGTTGAGTCAAGTCACTGACTGAGTGACTGACTCCGAGCCGAAAGCCTTCAAGCTCTGGCATGGATGGCTGCGGACAGCTCTTGTCTCCATACTTGGAGCATTCTTTTTGCATTCTAAGGAATATTACGTTGAACTCCATTCATGTAAGGAAGTTATGAATTCATCTCCTTTAGGGTTGAAACATCGAATCAGATTTTCGCAGCTCATAAATTCTGTTTTGATGAAAATAGTGAAGTGATTTTGTAGATTTTAATATTCTTGCCTCTCAACCGTGACAGATGGATACATACCCAGATTTATGGTTAGTCTTTGTGTTTTTCATCATACAACGCGTTGAACTGACCAATAGACTAATGTTAACCATCTGAGAAAATAAATATGTTACTCGACTTTAAAGATAAACACACGGGAATTTCTTGTGAAATTTTATGAATTTTTCAACCTTATGGCTTTTAGAATCAGCGGATGCAGTCCATTGCTCTGATAACGTGCACAACAGTACAAAGCAAAAACGCAACAAGGGAAAAAATTAATTAAATTAATAATTTCAATTAAGATTGCCGCTGCGGTTTGCAATATTTTTAATTAATCCTGATTTCCGGCCGAGGACTCAAAATGTTTGTGGTGTTCGTGTATTATGCCCGTCTGAACATATTTATCAGCATGTCTGGACCATAATTATAACTCCACCCAAGTAGCGCACAATAATAATTGGGAAACCGTTTGCGTTTGCATTGTGTTGAACGGACCCCAGTAGTAGTACAGAATGCAGTGATCGAAATGCTCGCTAAATTGAACCAGTTCAACGAAGCATGAATCAATTCTCCTCCCTTATCCTTAACTCAGCATCCTTCCAAAACGCCAACCTTCTGAGTCAGTCACTCTAAAAATGTGTAGAATTCAATAAGACCCCTACACAAATACAAACCCCTTTCGTCCTATTCAAACAACCAAAAAATTCTGTTCAATTTTCAAATACCTACCAACCTTCCTCATATTGTGTTGGAATTTGCAGGCAGACCAACCATTCATTCAAAATCCGAATCATAGCCATTCCTTCTCGCATCTGCTCCAAAATAAAATATTATTTTTACCTTCATAATCTGGTCTGGCAGATTTATTTCATTAGATTTAATCCCCCAAGGCATGCTCATTAATTACACGAAAACCAGACGACGACCCTACAGATGAGCTATACTATGTAAATGTAATGTACACATTTTAATGGTATTACATACACAGTTATGACTCACTTGCTTCCTTTTAGCCTGAGATCAACCGCCACTTCCAAATCCATGCTGACCTTTTCCTTACTTACGTTAAAAATAAGATTGGCATTTTGAACCTGGGGCTGGGACAAGGGGGGAAGGGATTGCATTGCAGTACACACATACATAATGCCTGCTGTCTCACTATATATGTATGCACACCCATCCATATTATATCATATTTTGCCATTTATAACTAACTACATACATCCAATTTCTTGTATACACGTATGTTACAAAGTACAAGCTTCAATCCCCATGAAACAAACTTGGTATTATCTAAGCAGAGGCTCGTTCGTCGGTGTGTATTTTATCATTTTTAGCCAGTGCAGTGTACAGCCCTCTGCGCCAGTGGCCTTCAAACAGTAATCTCCATTCTCCAGTTATCTTTGTCATGAACTCAAATAATTCCTCGCCATCGAAAAAGTGGAGACGCGGCCACGGCAAAGTAAAGGCAAGCCACGGCGCCCCAGTCACCAGCCCCAATTTGTATTTCCTCAGTTCGGTACGGTACGGCAAGCTATTACAAGAACAGACATTTATCAAATCAATCCACATCCGTTTTGATGTGCTACACACTTTGAACATTTTTACATGGTGGAATACATACGTGTAACTGTGCGGATTGTGGTTTTATAAATTGTGGAAAATAACACGCACTGCTCACAGGTTAGTTTGCATATTATTTTGTGGATTAGGTCAAACCCTAGTCAATATTTGGTGAGACCAAGTTTATTTTTAGAGTGCAATTTGATTGCATGTTATGTGGTATGTATTCGTCATCCCATGAATGACTCTGACTCCAATTTGCAATTTCCCCTCCCACTAACTTAATTTATTTCCCCCGGTCGTCCTCATCGGATCCCGGATTTGAGCGGGAAGATGAAAGTTTTGTTGTATAAGTGTAATTTAAATGAGTGATTCGGAAACCACAAAACGGTGGGATCCATGAAATGTAATGTGAATGTATGTATAGTCTGGCAAGGAAGCTCCTCGTTATGACAGACATCCCACCCTCCGTCGTCGTCGTCCCAATCCAATGTCATTTGCTCCCCATTTGGTTTTAACGGACAGAATCCGTGAGTTCCTATTCAAATCCGTTGAACCTATCTTGTAACCATGGAACGACAGTAAGGGATTTTTAAGGGAATGGCCACGACCTCCACTCCCCAAACCAAACGGATGATGCGACAGCGACAAACACACAACTTTTAGCCCTCGTCGTCGTCGCCCTTCATCCTTGGCCCTGATAACCTAATGCATGTAATTTGGAAGATAGCTTCAACACTAACACTACGACGAACACGACACGACACTCCATCCATTCTTAGTACAGCGTCCCTTGCCCTCATTTCAATTCCACTTCACTCTCGAACCCAACCTTCAATTATTCCTTCCCTTACATTACAGTTTTCCCGGTCATCAGTCATCTAAAGTTAATTATTACCCACATTTTGGGATGGGAGATTTTATTTAATGCGGTGCAACGCCAGGCGCAAAAGGTGAGGGCTTTCTCTACCTACGAGCATGTCGCATCGCCCGCCCATGTGTGGACGTTAAAAACTGCACTTGCGCCTGCGCGTGGGCCTGCTTTCCCCTGGCTGGATGCTGCGAAGTTGGATTAAATTGATTGATTTGAATGTCGAATGTATTAATTGATTTTTTTATATTTCCCGGTCATCAGTCATCTAAAGTTAATTATTACCCACATTTTGGGATGGGAGATTTTATTTAATGCGGTGCAACGCCAGGCGCAAAAGGTGAGGGCTTTCTCTACCTACGAGCATGGTGCATCGCCCGCCCACGTGTGGACGTTAAAAACTGCACTTGCGCCTGCGCGTGGGCCTGCTTTCCCCTGGCTGGATGCTGCGAAGTTGGATTAAATTGATTGATTTGAATGTCGAATGTATTAATTGATTTGTTTATATTGTTGTTAATTTTCAGTGAAGATTACGCTGTTCCTTTGAACTGTTCAACTCAAAGGCCCGTCTGTCCTGGTTGCCACCTACAACGTAAGTTCAATGTTGTAATTTTGTAATTGTAATACAAAATTGGAAATCATGGCGATGCGTGGGACGACAACCGTAGACGAATTATAATATTGAAAGTGGACGAAAGCGAATACATATTCTTCAACAATGCGAAACGCCGACAGAGGATGCAAATAAAAGGTAAGTTTGGATGAAGGATAGGGAAATTCCCTCAATTTACATAATACACAGTAGTCCGTCAGTCACCGGGTGTTGGGTGTTTTACCACTACTGACTACTCCTAAAACAGGACTGATGTGAAACATTGCTATAAATATTTATCAGTTCTTTTCACATGGATGGACTGACTTCGTTTTTGTCTGTCGTTGAACCGTCGTCAGTCGTCGACGTCTTTGCCTTCATCTCCGTTTCATTGAATTCCACTCAACCGTTCGGCTACTGCTCTCATCTTCACTTCACTCCCTTTTGCATTTTGTTCCTTTAACAAACAAGACAAACATCTTGGAAACTTATACACTTCAACTGACTCCTTTTTCTTGTATTTGTATTATATTGTAAGTTGAGAAATTGGGGAATGAATAAGAGGAACAGGATACTTTTCAAATGTAAAATGTAGGGCGAGGTGAGTGGCTGGAATGACGCAAGAAATCCATTTGTCAAGTTTTTCCAGCTTTTGCTGTCGCTTTTGGGTGTCTGTCGGGGTTTGATTTCCTGGAAAGGAGTACACATTTTATTTTGGTGGGTGAATCTCCAAAGAAGTCATTTGGCAGGGAAAATAGATTTTTTTGTAAATTTTGATTCTGGTCTAATTTTTAAAAATTTACAATCATAAATAGTCACAATATCAGTTGACTGACGCATGGCCGTGCTTCATTACAATTTAGCAGTAAGATTTTAAGACTTTCAATAAAAAATCCGACTAGCCCCTCCGCCAATTGTTAGGGATTGACTCTACACAAATACTCAGGGCTAAACCACTGACATTCATGTTGCAAAATAAATATTCTCAAGTTGTTAAAAGACGGCAATAACTGTTGAGTTCTCACACAGCCATTTATCTCATTTAGAAGGGTAGAGAAGGGAAGGGTTTTAGGGAAAAGAGGAGAAGGGCTTTAAATTTCCCAGCAATTAATTTGGGAGGACGACAGGACAAGTCTAATCCGCCCCACCATGGATTCCTCTTGTTTCCAAGTCCCCCTGGCTTCTCGGCTTTGTTCAACTTTTTACGTACAGAAATCCCACGTACGTAGCGTCCACCAACCAACCATATCCCCCTTGATTTTATTTACTGAACATTAATATTAAATAATATTAAAGGGAAACTCGGTCGAGTTGAGGACGGACGTACACGTACGTGAAAAAGTTGTTCGCGTCTCGTCTCCCAGCCGTATGTATCCAAAGTTCCAAGGCATCTGGGCTGGACTTTGTTTGGTTGAAGGAGGAACTTTGAAAATTTAATATAAACTTTATACTGCATTACATGAAAAGACAACCTGGTTGGTGGGATGGTTGTGTGTGTGTGTGTTTTGTCACAAGTAACGTAGCGTAGCGGGGAGCTGAGGCAATTACCTTTGCTTTTAACGTACATAAGGAAGGGTGAAGTAATAAGTTTCTTGGAGCTTTTCTTCTCAAGTTCAAAACATCTTGGCCTTTGGCATAAGGTGAGGGAAAATGAAAAGGGACCATGGTTTCCAATTGTGATCTTGGCGTGTCACTCCTGTGAAATTAGGACCGACGGAGTAGGGAAATTTTTAACAAGGTGAATAAATAAAGAACCACGGGAGACGTTGAGTCCCGCACCATTCCTCATTTACGCGACCGACAAGGGACATACATACATGCATACGATGCATATGGAAGTGAGGATTTCTCCCTTCATTTCATCATACAAGGTGAATAAATAAAGAACCACGGGGAGACGTTGAGTCCCGCACCATTCCTCATTTACGCGACCGACAAGGGACATACATACATGCATACGATGCATATGGAAGTGAGGATTTCTCCCTTCATTTCATCAGAAATGCTTTCATTTGAAAAGTTCTCGTTTACTTTAGCCCAGTGCAGTGTGTGTGTGTCCTGTCGGCTCTTGATTCTTCTAATTGGCATTAATGTTTGATAAGGAGTCGGTCGCTTTTTACAGGGAGAGGAAAAAATATATACTCTTTCGGCTCATGGAAATGTGTTGAAAGGGAAGGTAAAGTAAAGGAGGAGCGAATGGATTGGAAAGGAGTGAGTCGTCAGTGGAGAATGAATGAATTTATTCTGTTGTTGACTTTGCATGGGTTGGAGGATTTACTTTGTGGATCCTTGCAAACTCTAACTAGGTGGGTTCCTCCTTTTCTCCCCATTCTTCTTCGTAACAAGCTCTTCTTCTTCCCTCCCCTTTCAACTTTAAAACATTTCATTTTATAATGATCTTGTGATCCATTCACGGCAAAGTGAAAGTTTACCTTCAAGTTGACGTTGTGTACTAAACAATTTCAACTTGGATTGAGCCAATCACACATTGTTATTTTTAAACACAATTTCGCACTTGTTGTTTTCCCCTATGTTATTGTAGTGTGGAATTCTATTTAAAGTATGGGTGGATTTGGAGGCAAGCGGATGACATTTCCTGTGTGTGATAAATATTCTTTTTTGTACGTAAAATTGTATAAATATGAAATTTCAATACTTCCTGTTTGAGCAGCAATAATATTGGATCCTTTTGGATGGCTGGAAAGAGAGGGGGTTTGTATTATGAGTACAATACAATGGTAATCTTGGTCTGGGTCAGTCGAGGGAGAAATTGTAAACAAAAAAGGCTATTGGAAATGTCTTCGGAGCACTTGTGCCGTATACATACGACGCGACGGGGACTTGTGGTTGTCGCCATGCATTGGATACCTCCCGAATTCCTATTCTTGACTGATCCAATGGAGATGGGCAAGTATTCTTTCATTTTCTGAGCAATTCGATATTGAAAAGTGTTTTTTCTTTCTAAAAATCCATTGTGTTGGCCATTGAATTGAGTCTTCTCATATTTCNATTCCTATTCTTGACTGATCCAATGGAGATGGGCAAGTATTCTTTCATTTTCTGAGCAATTCGATATTGAAAAGTGTTTTTTCTTTCTAAAAATCCATTGTGTTGGCCATTGAATTGAGTCTTCTCATATTTCCTTCTTTCTCTATCTTGTCTCAGTTCTCGTTTTTACAGAGTATTGAAGTGGACCTCCCTGCTCCGCCCCAAGTTCAACATGCATTTTCTCAATTCCTCAAACTCAAATATGTATACATTTCCAAAATCCAATTTACTGGATATAGATAGAGAGGTGGCTACGTTTTGGGATATGTTTTATAGTGATTATCCAGTGACAATTTATTTTATTTCCATTTTTTCAACAGTTTAGTTTAGATTTTGTCGCATTAATTGCTTTCAAACGATTACCTAAAGAGGCTGATCTAAATTTCTCTGAAACTTCGGTTGATCCTACAAGTATGTAAGCAAACTTAGTGGTCCATTTATTAATCCAACCTTAAAATGATATTGCGTATCCCATTTTGTGAAATTTCTTTGCCCCACGGTCGAGAACGAGAATACTTGTTTTGTAATCTAATTTCTAGAAAACAATAATAGTGATTGATTTTAAATTTTTTTTTATTGGCTTTTTACTTGCATTGCTGTAAATAACGTTTTATACAGCTGAGACTTTGACACCGCACCGACCCAGCGGAGCACCCCGCTATTAAAGTGGTGAAGATTTTAGCACTGAAAACGACGGTGCTTCGTGGGTATCCCAGTTTTAGCAGTTATAAATTGAAGTACATATATGAGAATAATAGCGTACCCTGTGCAATAATGTTTTTGCATGACTTCTTCCTCGGGCCTTGCCTTTACCACGGAGATGCATGTAGTCAGCCGAGGCTTTCTTGGGTTGAAATTGAATGTAATAAATCCATTTATCATGTTCCATGAAATTTGATGAGTTCTCCATTTCCAACCAGGCGGGAGGAGAGGCAAGGCGAGTCCTAAACCTCATATTAACTTATATGCTGACGAAAAGGGCGAATCATCTCATTCATATGACAATTGAAAATATCCTTTCAAATCTGAAAGGAGGACCCTTATTCCTTAACCATGTGTTTCCAAATTATCTTCCAACCTATTACATGTACATGTAGTCTAATCTTGTATGCCTCAAGCCAGCTGTGCCTAAACCAATTAAAAAACCCGTTTCGTTTTGCCTACAATGCTTTATTAGAAACCTGCAAAATCTTCATACAGTAAAATGCTTGCCCAAATTCTTTACTTCTTATTTCGTGATATTTGCACATGCTTGAAAACTAAAACTCAGAACCAATCCATTAACACATAATAAAATAGATGCCATTATCCCATTAGTGTTTGAGGGATGGTGTAGTTACACTTGCCAAGTAAATTCGGCATGAAATAGACAGACAGCTTGGGAATTAACCGCCATCGCTCCTCCTAATCTGCGTCTGTATCTCCGATGAATTGAAGGAGTCCGTCTCCTCCTTTAACTAAGGCAAAAATCAGGGTGATGCAACACTCGGAGTTAGTTCACCGTCGTCCCTCCCGTAGTCTGCCTGTCTGTACACAAGTACATTGAAAAGCATTCCATTCCAAAGATTGAATGAAAGAGGGATCCATGGTTTGGCTCCAAGGCCCTTTTTCCTAGAGGAAGAAAGATTTTCCAAAAAAGGACATACTCCTCCTCTATCGATTTCAATTAAGCCTGTGAAAGTTTTCCCTTCTCCCTCCTTTCTCCCAGCCGATATTTCTCGTCAAGGAACCTTCACTTTGGATCCCTCGAGTTAAGTACAGTTCATAATGGGGGATCTCCCAGCCGCCGCTTCCGTACGGCATTGCATTGTATGGCATTGCGACGAACGAACGCAGGCACGCATACTTATAACACATTCAACTCAAAGAATAATGCCATGGTATGGCAATGGCAAGGGAGGAAGAAGAAAGACGGATCGACGGTAAAGGAAAAAGACGTCTTCGTCCAAGGAAGACGACGCCTCCAATGTCACATGTGATGTCTTCGACTTTCTTCCCCCTCCCTGTCCCTCGTACTCTGTCTTCATTTGAGCTCCTCCGGTCGAGTAACATGAAACCTCACACCAAAGGCCCCTTTCCTCAACGAGACGAGGTTAATTGGGCCCAGAGTTCCATTTTTGCGTGGGAGTCCCACGTGGCCCTCATCCGTCCAAGACTTGGCAAGGAAACAAAAGGAGGGATGACGGCGACGGGGGGAGTCGTCGGCCCTTTGACTCCAGTCCTATGTATGCTATGTGCTATGCTACAGTAGACTAGACACACAGACGAGGATGACTGGAAAAAAAATTGTGTGAAAAAAATAGCCGATCCGTTGCCGTTGCGTTGCGGTCCTTTTTGCGTGGTCGTTTTCTCCTCCCAGCCGGAAGGCAAGAGAAATTTTACTTGGAATCCGCTCAATTCGCCGCAGTGCAGGGGAAAACGAGCTACTACGCTACGGTGCGGTGGTTGCAAGGAAAAGTAAGCAAGAGTTAATCTCTCCTTTTCCAAATCCCCGCCTTTTTTTTCGGAGGCTAAAAATGACTCGGGTGAGCGGTGAAGGGAAATGGAGGAAGAAAGAAATCTGAGGCGCGGTTTTCATGGGAATGGCAAAAATTAAATCAGTGCGGTGCGGCTTGCCTACTGAATGGGTGACACTTTCCCGGTCCCTACTATTTTGTATTTACTTGAAGATTTGAAGCACAAATAAATTGGGGAGAAAGGTACGTGCGTTTAGTCAAACATGAAGCACGTTTAACACTAATTCACTACTGTGGACCGACCAAAGGAAATAAAAGGGTCGCCTCGTACATTTGTGTGGCTTTACCCAGAACAAGATGAGTCCCCGAGTTTTTCCAGCCTTGTTTTTACCCACATGTTTTTTTTTAACCACCAATGAATTGCAAGGGGGAGATTGCATCCATTACTTTCTCGCTCTCTCGAATCCCACACTTTTTCCCGACTCCCAACGTTAGTTTTACTTTCCCCGATCCTCCCGAGCCATTTGCTCTCCCCCGTGTGGAGTGGGAGGGATAAAAAGTAGTCCCTGTCTACTTCGTCTATTTGAAGGCCTCCTGGTCTGACCACATCCATTTCCTCCTCTGCAAGGAATATTTGAGTGGGTTGCTTCCTCCGCTTTTCGGCTCCGAATTTAGTTGATACATTCCATTCCCTACGGACCGGAGCCACGCATGCATTGGGCATCAAATCCTTTGATTAACTTGCCCAACCCTGCTCTCCCTAACATACAAATCCAACACACGCTTTTAGTCCAAATTTGAGTGATGTACGAACGCTACGTGCGTACGCAAGCTCAGTATATCAAATATATATTTCCGAATTCTGGCTTTTAGGTTTTTGTAATTACAATACAAAATTTCTATTTCGTTGGTCCAAGTTTATTAGCCATGGCCATGGATATGGAATTGTGGATCCCTGTACTGTATTCATGGATCCATTCCCAGAATCCCAATCCCCATTTATAATTTCGGACAACTCATTATTTTCCAGTTCACGGAAGCGCAGCGCAAGCGGTGTGTATTTGAAGTGGAGCGCGTGAGGTTGACAAGGCATTCCTTCACTTCACATCTCTCTCTGACTTTTCCATCCCATGTAATGTATTTGGGAAAGGATTCGCCTCCGTAGTATAGTAGTTCGTTCGCACAGTAAAACTAAGCAAAGGATTTCCGTATTTTATTACAATTGAATAGACTTGATCCCGGGTTCTCCCATTGTAAAAGGCTCGTCCGTCCGTCCATTGAATATGCATGCGGTCGGTGGTGGGAGCGCGAGGAACGCGCATTACTTTCCTCCGTGCTGTGCCATGGCTCCGCGCCGTTCGCCGCCCCTGCGTCAAATATAATTAATTATTCACTGTAAATTCAGGCTGTTCTTCTTCTCCTTTTGGATCCATGTGGATCCATCCGGGTTGGTTGGTTGTGTTTAACGTACATGGGCTGGAGTAGACAGATTGAATTCCACTCGCCTTCCACGTAACGTAGGATTCGGATTCCATCTGACCCGGATGCATAACATAGCAAGCAAGTCATTTTCCCGTAGCAAAGTCCAAATAAAACAATGGAAATGCATTAGGTTGGTTATGATTCCGTGTGGATTGTGTGTTTGGATGGGGGAGGAAGGGCGTGCGTACGTGATGGGTCCATTTTGAAGGAAAAGCTCGGGAATTGTTTCAATTTGGTGGTAAGTAGGCGGGTTGGAAATGTGACAGACGAAGGCAGGCAGGCGGGCTTTAAGTCTTTTCCAAACCGGAGTTTTGGGCTCAAATGAAACAAATAGGTTGGAAATTGAGAGGGAGATTGATTGGGCTTAAAGGGAAAGGCGGGATTGAACTGGGAATGGATGGCGTGAGATAGACAGGGGACTTTGTAGGGCGGGAGTGAGACAGAACAATTAATTCTTCTTCGTACGGGGCGGGTAAGGCAAGGCAGGCGGGTTGCAAAGCTGTGATGTGTTGTGCCGTACGTACGTAAGCTTCAAGTTTATACACTTTGGATATCCAGGGTGGATGTTAAGGCTGGCTGGAGATTTATAAATGGTGTAAAGTTGATGCTGGAAGTTCGGGTTGTAAAGTTTGAGTTTATGTGGATGTTTTAGAATGTGATGGGCTTCGGCATGGCAAGGCATGGGCACGTCTCTCGCCATCTGATCATTTGAAATGATGCAATTTTATCCATATGTCATTGTCATCCAAAGTACGGTTTCATCGGACTAACATTTTGGAGGAAAGTATGAGGTAACATGACGAGGACGACGGATTTGGTTTTGTGTTACGTACAAGCAAAGCAGGAAGGAAATAAATATTCAATTTTAAATGAGGATTTGATTCCAATGCAATAAGAGTACGTGACGTCGACATGACATGACACGACAAGGAACCAAAATATTCTTCGTTGATGTGCAGTGCAGGGAGGCTATGCCTGCAATTAGTTTTTCCGACAGGGTTACCAAATGAAAAAAAAAATCCCCACAATTGCAATTAAGCAAGCCACGAGTCCATTTGAGTAAGAAATTGATATGTAACATCCACTACACGGAGCACTTCAATTTGAATCATAATTAGTTTCTTTCCACCAACTTCCGTCCCACCACTCCCTCGTTTAATTACCACAGGCAATTGTGAAGCCCAAGAGCAGTGGTCCATTACCCCCTTCCTTCTTTGGTTTTAATTCGATAGGTTGAACAATTATTTTGAAATCTTTAACCACAGCCACAGCTTGGAAGCCCGTACCCGTACGTAGATACACATTATCCTGAGGTTACCGTCTGACGAGGTGGGTTGACGACTCCAGCCTTTGTTCCAGTCAGTCACTGGCAAAAAATTAACTGGGATCCTTAAATGCAGGCAAGTCGTAAATCTTCTCGTAAAAATAAGTCTTGAGAAAATTGAATTTCCCCGCCACAGCCCTACATGGGCAGGCACCAGACCCCTTCTGCAGGTAAGTACTATGTGTGTGTGTGTGTGTGTTGGATTTTGTGTGTGGAGAAAATAATATTTAGAAAATCTCATTTGGACGGCAATGGGGGACGGGACGGTGGAGCGAGCGTGGGGATTGGTTCATTTCTGGAAAGACATGTGTCAGATTTGTAATTTAATAACAAAATGTTTGTGTTCAACCCGGATAACTTGTGTCAAAGCAAAAGGGGAAGGAGATGTAGTTTCTTTCACAGTTCATTATTTCAATCACATCATTCTCTCCGTAGTTCCTCTGTTTCTGACAACAATTTATTGTTCCTTTTCCATGGGAAAACCTCATTCCTTTTCCCCACCTTGGATTTTTTTTTGTAGGAATTCCAACGGCTGCTACTGTGGAAAACATATTATTGCCAGAATTTATTGGAAGATGAAATCTGGGGGACTGGACGCGGACGGCGTGCTTTGTGGGGTGTGTGACCCATTACATTGACGACGACGGAATTTTTTTTTTTTACTTACGGGACATTTTTCATATTATTGCCAGAATTTATTGGAAGATGAAATCTGGGGGACTGGACGCGGACGGCGTGCTTTGTGGGGTGTGTGACCCATTACATTGACGACGACGGAATTTTTTTTTACTTACGGGACATTTTTGTGAAGGGAAAAGAAAAGGCCACTTCGTATCCACCTGTGCAATGCAACGCAATGTGACATAACCTGACGTCGTCGACGTGACTCCTGCCATATTACAACACAATTTACTGTATTATCTGTCTCGACTCCTTATCATTCACCAGTCCGGTGTATCAATTAAAGAACTGGACGGAGAACTGATAAGGGCTTGAGCGGAACACATTCTTCCGGGAACTAATCTTCATCGATGAATAGCGACGGACGCAGTGTGAAAGTGATAAATACAAAATGTAATTTAATGTGTTTGAAATGTAATTTGAAACTAAAAACCCTTTGAAAAATATAGAATTCGAAAAGTAATATTGTATTGAAAAAAAATATTGTTAAATCTGTCGTTTCTTCACTAAAAAAATACGTTTTTTGTCTACTTTGTTAAATTATAAGTTTGGACATAATGTGGGTAATTAGAACAGAGCATACAAATATAATTTTTATTACAATGTCAGACGTATTGTGTTGTTTTACATTTTTAATCAGCACCTTTACAAATGGCTAGTTGGTCACGCTCAAATACACAATAAATAAAATCGAATTATGAGTAATTGACAACTTTATGTGAAGTCAGTGCAGTTTTTTTCGTTTCTCAATTTCAAGTTCGCACCGTCAAATACGATACGAAGCCACTACAAGGCCAACAACCATTACTTCTGTTTCAATGAAATTCGTTGTTCTGTTTGATTTCTATGTACATTATGGTACATCCCTCATCCACTATCCAACTATGTAAAAAAATTAAAACTAATTCACATTATTAATGTTATTGAACGGCATATATACCCTTTAAATAAAATCAATTTCAATCTTTAAATTCTAATTTCTCGCAGCACGTTAACACGCATGCATGATTCGACTTTGTACAGTAAATTTGGGTTAACCTATCCATACCATCCTCTGTACCACATTTTTATTCCTTTTATTTCCAACTCTGCACTCGAGCAAATCCTCCAGGTAAAAGTAAGTACTCTCCAAGACAGTTTCCCCTCATTTTCAATATTTCAATTCCAAGTCCCAAACGGAGGATACAGGGAAAAAGGGCAAAAGAAGAAGATTGAATCATTGAAAAATTCATGGAACTTCCCCCCTAAAGAAAGGGAAGGGAGAACAAATGTTGCGAGGGAAAAGAATACATTAGGAGTCCAGAGTAGGCGGACGTACGTACGTACGTACATACTTGGAAAAACGGTGGAATTGTATAGAAAATGTTGTACAAAATGAATGCCTCGTCGTCTTCGTCTCAAGTTCCAATAATCCAATGCCATTCTGCCACGTGGAATCAAATTCGAGGCGGAGTTGCAATTGGGTTAAATGAAGGTAAAAGTAAATGTAAATTGCAATTCCAAGGGAATCCACTGACTTTGATCCGATAAATACATGAATAAGTAAATGTGTGTTTTTCTAGTCATTTGTGACAAGGGTACAAGGGCATCCCCCTCCTTTTCGTATACATACATAGTGGGGATGGAGACGAAGGGTATTTATGTGAAGTGCCCGGCCGTAGCCCTCCCTTCACTGTTCACTCTCACTTCCGCGGAAGTCATTCCATTTATGGAATCCTTTACATGGAAAAACATGAGTTTGGAGAAAGGAGACAATGAGAAAGGGAAGGTTTTTGAGGGGGGAATCCGGAGTTGATTGCTCATAGTCGTATGCCAGGGCGAAGCGAAAGAAATGGGAATGTTCCATCGTTTTCTGTGTCCAATGAGCAATTTGTGAAGGAATCCGTGATCAACCACTTCTTTAAATGTCCCATTCCCATGTCTCATTCTGGGGGACCGGAAATTCAAGGTAATTGCTTCCTTAGCCGTCCTTGAAATCCGTCATGCGTGCCGTGCCGTGCCGTCCACATTAAATAAAAGTAAAAGTGAAATTCATGACGCTAATCGTAAGTACGGTATGTTGGATTCCAGTTTGCTAAAAGAAATTAAGATAAGGTTAATTTATAAGGACGATTTGGAAATGTCAGTATTTCCTGGAACAACTATTAGACTCACATTAACACAAAATTCTAAATTGCGTAAATTGAATTGCATATGTGGGAGGAAAATGTGGTTATGTGTGCACTGCATGGGTTTGAGAACATTCGATATGTAAAATTCCGAGTCATCGATGACGGTAAGCGTCCATTTATCTCCTACAGGCTAAAAATATAGTACCAGGAATGAGTTGGATTTTTATCGCCATTAATTAGGACGGTTGAGCATTTCCTACCACTAATTGAAACAAGAAACTCGGGCAGAACAGAAGTCACTCGTCTGAAAGTGATGTGGTTACAAATCAAGCACAAGGAGGCTATGGGTTATGTATGTAATTATGCATGTATAATGATTTGGGGATTCTCTAAAGAAAGTTTTGATATTGACGGGCTGCGGGGTTAAATAATGCTGCCAAACTTCTGTAGCATAGAACTCTAAATTCATTTTTAATCAATAAAAATAAAATAAGAGATTTCGAATGTTCTTTTCTGCGGGGTTAAATAATGCTGCCAAACTTCTGTAGCATAGAACTCTAAATTCATTTTTAATCAATAAAAATAAAATAAGAAATTTCGAATGTTCTTTCTGTGCGTTTTCAATTTCAATGTGCCAATCAAACAACTAATCTGGAAGCTGATAATCTAAACAAACGTGGCTAAAGTAATTAGCTTAGGAGGTTGCCATAGGAATAACTTGGGTTAGGAGCTCGGAATTAAAATTTCAACTTAGGCTAGGAGCCTGCCATTGATAGAACTTGGGTGAAATTTTAGGTTTCAAATTGGGTTTCGGAAACCTAGGTTTCAAATCGGGTTTGGGAAACCTAGGTTTCATAGTCTAGGCTTGCAAAAAATCGGAAACCAAATTAAATTGTTGTGTTAAATAATGAGTTTTTTTGTGCTCATAAATACGTATGTATTTCGGTTTAAGCACAATAATACAAACTGCATTCAGAAATATACACCATTACAACGGCTTGCAAAATATTAGCTTAATTTTACTCATTCATACATCTTGATTGCTGATATTGACGAAGACACCGGCATGCGACAGTACGGCCCAGCAACAACCAATCATGAGAAAAACTCTAAATTACAGAGTTGGTTTCCTGAGCACAATTCGAAATGAAAGACGAGCCTGAGTCTTTAAATCCAACTGCCAGT
>JAAXYW010001435.1:0-21583 GCA_036851895.1 Orthonychiurus folsomi | reverse complement strand
TGGTTCTCTGATTCCGCCACCGTGTGAACCGATTTACAAATTTGACGCAGACACTGGTGAGGATTTTGAAAGTTTTGAAGCATTAAAATTTAGTCTTGAGGCTTTTGAGGCTTTGATGTTTATATTTATCTATTTATGTTTTTGTGTATACAGGCACTACAATTCTGGGAATCACACAAGCGATTCAACTCCAAGCCGCTTTCCGTGAGAAAATCCCAATAGATGAAATGTTAGTGATCATGAAACAAGTTCCACATCCACATGACTCGGATGAAGAGTCTCACAACCCTTTGGCGATTGAAATATTTGCACAGACTGTCTTCCTCCTGGGCTCAAAGACACTCACTCATGCACATTCAGCCATTTCAAAATACCAGGCTTTGTTTCGGGTGAGTTTTCGTCGCAACAAATATGAATCTATTTCTGATCTCTGCTTTAATGCAAATTAACTTTTGCTGGTTCAGATTCTTGTGGAAAATGAAGAGGGGCAGCTTTGCGTTCTCAAATCCGCTTTTGACGTATGGAAAAATGATTCCCAGATGTTGGCAGTCGTCGTGGATATGCTGCTCAAGTATCAGGTCGTCGAATGCGGGGCTGTGGCCAATTGGGTATTTATCAAGGAAATGCAGCCAGAATTCATGAGGTAGAACACTTGATTTTGATTACGTTTCTTTAATTAATTACATGAATTGTTAATGTTGTATGGCTAATGTTAATCCTTAGGATTTATTTGTGGGAGGTTCTGCACTTGACGATTCGGAAAATGAGCAAGCATGTTCTCCGTCTTCAAAAGGAGCTGAGCGAGGCAAAGGAAAAACTACGACGGGCAGAAATGAATTCGAGTGACTCCGAGACTGAGGAAGATGGGACTGCCAAAATGAAGGATGTCAAGGACATTCCAACGGAGGAGCAAGTGGACAAAATGGAAGAGAAATTGGAAACTGTGCAGGCGAATCAAAAGAATCTCTTCTTGATTGTCTTCCAGCGATTCATTATGATTCTCTCTGAACACATTGCTCGCTGTGACACGGATGGAAAAAATTTCAACACTCCTTGGTACCGGTGGACTATTGGCAGATTGCAGGAAGTATTCATGCAGGTATAGCACAACATCAAATAGTATTTATTTAGCTGTTAATCATTTAATTAAATACATTTGTCATTGCTTAGCACGCGGATCAGGTGGCTCAGTACAGTTCCACTTTAGAAACGCTCCTCTTCACACAGGATCTGGACAAGAACATTTTGGAAATATTTGAACAATTTAAATCTCTTCGGGCTTAATGGCATATTGTCCTTTTTCATTACTATCAAAATTGAATTACTTCGTGGGCATTACTTTCCCAAGTTTCTTTATCACCTTAACCTTAACAAATGTTTTCAAGTATATTACTAGCTAAATTGATTTAATTTAAGTTTGTGACGTTGTAACCTACGGTGAAAATATATATTCATTTGCTCTGAATGTTCGGATTATACTATTTGTGTATTTTGAATTTCTAGTTTCACATTCGATTCACTTAAATTAATTTCACAAAGAACAAATTTACATTTATCCGACACCATTGAGAACAACAACTATTCAATTGCACAACGTAACCGCGCCGTGTCTCAAAACAATTCGAAACTTCAAATGTTTCAGTTCAGGCTGAATCGCAGAACAGAGCGAACGAAGGTGAATTTTAAAAAGGCTGTGCCGTGACAGAAACTTAAAGTTTCATTTAAACAGTTGTCAGTAGTTGGCAAGGGTGTGGTATTTTTGTACTGTACTGGCCTCTCTTATTGCGGTTGATTGCTTTAAAATTGAAATGGATTTTCTGGATTGGTATAACCTTACACAATTAACTGCTAATTCAGCGGTTCCAGCAGAGAGTTTTAACTCGGAATCTACAGCCGTGGGAGAAAATGGGATTAGAAAGCGAAAAAGTGGCACCACCACCGGGGGAAAACGAACTCATGAGGACCAATCCTCATCTCTCGCTTGCAAAATCTGTCAAAAGTCGTTCACAGTTTCTGCGAGCTTATCCAGGCACATGGTCACACACTCCGGAAACACCCATCCATATTCCTGTGAAGAGTGTGACATGAAATTTACCCAGAAGAGCAGTCTACTCAGTCATGTCAAAGACAAACATGAAAGTGAGCGTACATATTATAAAGAAATTACAATAGTGAAGTCGAATCATATTGTCCACTTACATCATATATCTAATTCTATCCAGGCGCTGTGATTTACCCTTGCAGGAAATGTGAGGTCACGCTCATGTCAAGGGCCAGGCTAAAATCCCATGTGAGGAAGGAGCATGGTCCAAAAATAATCGGGCCAGAATTCCGATGGGCTTGTCCAGAACCTGGCTGTGAACGGAATTTTCTTTTGCAAAGAAATTTGGAAGTGCGTAAATGTAACACAAACTCATACGGTTTACTAGCTGACTATTTAATTCTTTGTATACTTGACCTACGCAGAACCACATTAAGGAGTTTCATGTTCGAGGAACGTCGGAAGATGGAACCGAAGGGCCAGTGCTCAGGAATAAATGCCCCATTTGCCAAAAGTCGTTTATTTATGCCTGCAATCTTAAAAAACACATGGAAGTGCATACTACAGCTCGCGTCCAGTGCCCAGAGTGCCCCCACAAATTCCGATGTGATAGACTAGAAGTACACATCACTGCGAAGCACCGACGGGAAAAGAAATACAAATCCAGGTTCTGTGATCGAGCATTTGTAGGTCACAGTCAAAGGAATCGTCATGATGCTATTCACCGGGAGAAAGGCATTTGTAGACCACCGATCTCAAGCCAGCAGCCTGCTCCATTGTTGGCTGGGCCGCCATTGGAAATTCCAGAGGTGCGCCTGGAAATCAATGTGAATGATGTTTTGGATTTGGAGAAAAAGAAATCTGGTGTGATTGCATGCAAAACTTGTGGCAAGGAATTCAAAGACAATTCTTCATTGAAAAGGTAATGCGACCTAAATTCCTTCAAGTCGCTAACTTGCCCTAGTATAGTAATTAACTTACTACATTAGTGCATATTGTTCTTTGTCTATGCATCCTTCTAAAATTTTTGTATTGTTCTTGACCTGATTTTTAATATCTATCGGACTTGCGTTGCAGACATCAACTTGTTCACGCGGAACTAAGACTTCTCAAATGCCCTAGTTGCACCGTATTATTTCGATGGAAGAAAAACCTTATTGAGCACATAGACATTGCTCATCGTGGTAAAAATAAGTACAGATCAAGATTCTGCACTATGACCTTCAAATCTACCCGAGCTCGCAGTGTACATGAAAAGGATCATACCGACAACGGAAAATGCGTTGATCTGCGTCCAGAAGAAGAAAAGGAAACCATATTTTACTGCCAGTTGTGTACAGGGAAGCAGACATTTTGGAGAAAGGAGCTGTTCCGCCTACATCGCAGGACGGCTCATCCTGATCTTCAAATACAGGCGAAGAAATTGGAGTTGAAAACACTCGAAGTGGTTAACGGAGCTGGGATATCCACGCTAAAGAGTTACACGGAACAACAGACTTGGTACTCTTGCAACAAGTGTGGGTATGCATCCAGAGATCTTGAACTCATCAGACGACATAACCTCTCCCTATGCGGAACAAAAGAATACAGCCCAGAGCCTGGTTCAACAGAGCAAACCACTCGTCGGTTCAATAACGAAATCCAAATGTCTTACGACACAGACATCCCTGAGATCATAATTAAAGAGGAGCCCGTAGAACTGGCGGAGGATTTGATTCCCATTCCAGATGATCTTGACCTTTTAACTTACCCTGAACAACCTGTCCTCAAATTGGACTTAGCGTACACTGAAGGCAATGCTGAGGAGTAAGTACTGTTGTAGTACGTTTTTTTTTACTTTTATTGAATTTATCGTTAATTGATTATATTTAAAGATATGAACATGATAGCTTCAATTTGCCATGCGACTCTCCACCTGCATCACCCCCTTCACCGGCGCCCGAAGAAGACGAGGATTATATATTACCGGACATGAATATTCCAAGAAAAATAAAGCCAAACAAGCCAAAGATAAATAGGAGTCCCAGCCATTCAACAGCTGTACCGAAGATAAAGCAAAAGCAAAAAATCAAACGAAAACGTCTGACGAGTTCAAGCCCAAACTTTGCTTATCACATAGTTAATGGAAAACGCATCAGAATTGGGGATTGGGAGAAGGAATTCATGGTTATCATTACCCTGGAAGGTAAAACTTATTTCCAATGTAAATCGTGCTCCAAATATTTTCCATTGAAGAGGGCTCTTCAAAAGCATGTGAGAATCCATAAGAACAAAGGCATAAATCCGTAGTCCCAGCCATTCAACAGCTGTACCGAAGATAAAGCAAAAGCAAAAAATCAAACGAAAACGTCCGACGAGTTCAAGCCCAAACTTTGCTTATCACATAGTTAATGGAAAACGCATCAGAATTGGGGATTGGGAGAAGGAATTCATGGATATCATTACCCTGGAAGGTAAAACTTATTTCCAATGTAAATCGTGCTCCAAATATTTTCCATTGAAGAGGGCTCTTCAAAAGCATGTGAGAATCCATAAGAACAAAGGCATAAATCCGGGATTGGAACGCATGAAGGTTGGGGATTGGGAAAAGGAATTCATGGCTATCATCACCCTGAAGGGTAAACCCCATTTCAAATGCAAATTGTGCTCACAAGCATTTCCCCTAAAGAGGGGTCTACAGAAACATGTGAGGATTCATACTAGTAGAGGAGAATTTGTCTACACAAAAGAGGACCGGACGACACCTCGAGAGCAAGTGAGTGCGATTGGCTAATTGACCAGATGTTGTACTTAGCAGTTAATATTAGCATTAAATTATTAACGTTAATGTCTTCATTAATCATGTTGTCTTGTGTTAATGGGTTCGACTTATTGGAATTTGAATTAGAGTTTAGACTACTCTATTAGAGTCTGGGGAAATAACAAGTGCAAGAACTTGTTCTATAACACATTAGGCAATGCTCCTCTCCTCGAATTGTGCTTCCACAAACTTAGTTGAATACTTGTAGAATATTCAGAAATTTTAATTGTTATTACATGTTGATTCACCAGGAATCTCTCTATGCCCCGGCGGATGGTGCATGGATTCGTAAAGATGTCCAGGGGTTTCGAATCGGGGAATGGGAAGGGAAATACATGAAATTTACGGAAGGGGAGCAGAACCCCTTCCAGTGTGCTGAGTGTGGAAAAGCCTTCAAGGATAAGAACTTCCTTCGACTTCACGTGAAAAGAGCACATATGGAGGATTGGAAGGAATACGAAAAGCAAAGGAAGCTGTTGAAGCGCCAACAACTTCAAGAGAAAGGAGATCCGCGGCCATGGAAATGCACATTGTGCCCAAAAACATACCCAATTAATGCGAAGCTTAAAGAACACATGGTATCCCACTCTGAGCGAACGATTCCTTGTCCCACTTGTAAGAAAATGTTTAAGAGTGAATATCAAATGAGGAAACATAGTCTGATCCACGGTCCGAGGGAACGGGTGAGCAAAGCTTAATTGCTTGATTATAACTGGGAAAGGGTGGTGATTAATAATTTGTCTTTACTTGCAGAAATATTTGTGTTCCCTTTGTGGCTATGCCGCGATGAGCTCTTCGTCACTGTACATTCATGCCAGATACCACAAGGAAAAGGTATGTGCTTCTTGATTGGTTTTGTTATATTTTAAATTATCTTAAATTCGAAATTGTCTCAATATCTTAGCAATTCCAATGTGATGTGCCTGGATGCGACTTTCGTGCTATGATGAAGGCCGATCTCATTTACCATCAAAGAAGACACACCGGTGAAAGGGTAAGTCAGTCTAATCAAATTTTTGGAAAAATTGTTTGGGACCACTTTTACTTTTTGATTTTTTCGTGTATCTTTGATTTAAAAAAAATTTCAGCCTTTCTTGTGTGACCAATGCCCGTATGCAGGGATCTCTCGTCCAGCCCTCAAAATACATATGGCAGTCCACTTGCCGAATCAAAACACAAGAACAAAAAGGGCCAGAAAACCAGCCAGTTTTCCTTGCAAAACTTGTGGGAAAACCTTCACAAGTGTTGGGAGTATGCGAACGCATGAATACATTCAGCACACGAGTCAGAGTGATAAGCCTGCTGCATATAGTTGCTCAATTTGCGGCAAAAGTTTCACTCAGGTAATTAAATACATCCTTTGACCTAGTAATTGATTCAAACTTTTGGGTAAAATTAAATCTGGACAGCTTGACTGATACAACACCTCTCAGCAAGATTTCAGGTGCATTATTGGGACACTTCACAATACTAAAACACCTGCTTTTATTTTATTTTAGTACACAAATGCTAATGCTCATGTCCGTCTCCGTCATGAACTAATTGACTCCGAAGGAAACCGAGCCAGACCCGCCAGTTTTGTTCGTGTTGACGAATCCCAACGGCCGCCGTCACTAATTTCTCGCCTTGGCCGCGTTTCTTTGTATAAACGTAGTTCTGACCTGAGGGATTAACTATTTGGATAATTGTCCGTTTTTTTAATGATGTATGAGTCTGACCTTATATGCGTGTAACTTGGAAATAAAGTTAACCACACACGTACTGAGTGTAACCATATCTTTCCAAACGTCATGTTCTCTTTATTTAATAGGCTTCAGGATTATCTTGTATTAAAATAACTAACCTAAGTTAAATTACGTAGAAGATAACAGTTATTAAATGCTCATACACGTTTACAGCTCAAATGCACTTCTCGAAATCTGCTATTAAACAAACTTAATACTTATTTTTATGTCGGTGACGGCGACGGTCCGAGGATTTGGATCTGGACCTCCGATCTCGATGGCTGGAACGCCTTGGACTTCGACTGCGACTCCTACCATTTAAAATTTTGAAATTAATACAATTTTATTGCATACTAATCAAGAAAGCCTTGCCTCCTTCTGCTAGATTTCGGCGTTTCTTCTTCAGGACTGTGGTGTTTTCGTCTCGATCTCTCACTCCTGTCGAAAAGAGAAAAACAGTAAGTTAGTCATTAAAACTTATAAAACTTAACTCAGAACAGTCATTTAATAAAAGCGTCAAGATCCCCTCAATTCTGTAAATTCATTACCTTGACGGGGATCCCCGACCACTTTCTCTGTCATGGGCAGAATTGCTTCGATTCCGGCGGTCTCGACCTTCCTTCTCCGATCTGGGCGTGTCACGATCTCTCCCACTACCACCACCACGTGACTCTCTTTCTGATCGTTCTCGTCGTCTTCGCCTCGACGATGTAATGATAGTCATCTTCCTCATCGTATTCATCTTCGTCCGCATCAGGATCCACCACGGATCTTGCTTGAGTTCGTTCCCTTTCCGCCTTTAAGTTTGAGTTTAAGCCGGCGAATTTAATTTAATGTTATATGAATGTAGGTCAAAAATACTGTGTACTTATCTATGAACAAAATTACCCTACTAACGTCCCCTTCCCCCTCTGGTCCCTGTCTCCCTGTACTTACCTTCCTAAGAAGTTTTTCTCGGTACTCCTGAACAAGGTCTTGGACACTCTCCCCATGGCGAATTTTCCTCCGCCCCGACTCCAGTTCATCTTGAAACGCTAACACTTTATTTTCCACTTCCCTCAATTTGAGCCTCCGTTCTTCCGTGCTCTCATCCTCGTAGATCTCCACTCCAACTTTCCCATGATACGGATTCCCACTCCCAGAAGTCTCATCCTCGTCTTCAATTGGCACACCATCCAATTCTTCATCGTAGTCAACCAAGCCGAGGCCTGGGGCTTGTTTCACGGTGTCCCCTTTTCCATTGGAGTTGGAATTGTCCTCAAATAAGTCCCATTTACTTGTTGTAGTCACGGCTTGAGCCTTGACCTCTTCCGGATCAATGGTTTCCCATTTGGAGGGGATGAAACCACCCTTGGGTTTATCATCCGAGGGAGGAATGGCGATTGCGGCAGGTATTACTTGAACGTTGTCTTTGGCTGCTACTAGTTCGTTGTCCATATCTTCCCCGTCAAGGTCTTCGCCGTGTTTTAGACCAGGATCAATAGCTTGCATGGAGCGGACAAGATTGAGGGCACTTTTCGGTGGCATTTGTGCACGAGGTGGTGACTTCCGTCGCCTTCGTTGCACTGACTCATCGTCTTCTTCGTCTTCAAGACCTTCGAAGATTTTGGCTTCCTCCTCCTGTATTTGTTCCAAAATGGGTTATTAAACCACCTGGGATTATATTTATTCATGGGTAACCCTTTACAAAAACACACGCACCCGTGAATTGACGGTGAGTAAGCCCAGAAAAATATTTTGGAGGCGAATGAGAAACTCATTAGGATAGATCGCCCATTCCTCCCAAGCCCGGAAACACGCCATGACGCGTTGCTTGAAGCTCTCCGCAGTTGAACCCACACCCTCGGCGCATGCAGTTTGGTAACCGTAGTGCATTTCCTGGAAAATAGATGGTAGGTGACCCTTGAACCCTAGAAGGTCAAATAAACATGTATTAAATCATAAGCTTAAGGTGCAACAAATAATGAGTTGTGTACAAACAAGTTTCACATTATTACAGGTAAAGTAATCACGTAATAAGTGGGTACAAAATAATTACATTTCCGGTAGCCAAATGCATTCATGCTCTTCGCCGTGCAATTGTGTAGAATATCCGAAATGATGTAAAGTCTTGCTACTTTCTTGGGGAGGGCAGTCTTCGGATTGAGAAGAGACTCCTTTACACATTGACAAATCTCTTCAGCCGACTCCGCATGTTCTATTGAGAATATCATTACTTCAGCGACTCGGTGTCTCTGGGGTGAAATACTCCGGAGCATTCTTTCCAGCCGTTCCCTTTGACTGAAGCGACGTCGGGCGGTGGAGGTAAGTTTAATTGGTTGGAAAGTCATATAGTTTATAAAAAGGCGAGAGTACAAGTAGATTAGTGTCTCATTTAATGGAATGCTTAAGTTTGGTACGTAACTCCGAATTCTAAATAAAAGCAATAAGTAGGATTATGTACTTACGCATTCGACAGCGTTCCTTTCCGGATATCCCTTTCGTCCTCTGGAATGAGATCGTCAGGCATACCTTGGGTAAAAGGATTCAGCGTTGGCGGCTTCCATAATGATCCGTCTGCAGGAACAAAATCAATTTTGAATCTACATTTACCTTAAAAATTGCATTCCTTCCTTTGTCAATACCTTTGAACATTTTAAAATCCTCTGTCCTCCATCGCTGAGTGGAGTCCCCTTGGAGAATTGAGTACAACTTCCAACGGTAGTACACGTGGGCTGGACTTTGATTTTCAAATAAAAACCTAAAATTCCAGCACAGTAAATAGTAAAATAATATTCAGATTTCAAATTACGTGCCGTGTATTGTATTGTTTGGTATGATATTTATCAAGTACCTATATTGTGGATTAGCAATTTCTCGATTCATAATCATGGCTTCGAACATAGGGCCTTCCCTTGTAACGAATTCCACCATTCGATGGATCAGAGCGAGAATGGTCCGGTCAGTCGGCATTACTACTTTGATCGTGGAATCTTTGATGACCTGGATTGAACATTCATACAATCATTTAGAAATTAGAATTTGACACTTGACATACTACGCATGTAAAACATATTTCTCTCCTTACCCTCTCAAATTCTTCAACTCCTCGCGGGTCAGTCGGGTAGGGAGTCCCAGGTGGCGGAATCTAAGAAAGAAATCCGAATTTTTTTAGAAAACATGGTTGTTCAAAAAGTTGCATCCAGAAGCGTACCCTGTTCCTATCCCTTTTATCCGGTTGAGCATTAAACGGAAGCCCAGATAAAGGTGGTGGCATTGTCCTCTCCAGCAACTCCGGTGGAACGTAGACTGGGTACGCAGGGAGAGGAACCTGAAGTTAACAAAATTGCATACAAATTTAATAGCCACGTTTTACATAAATTTCGAACTAAAGCACTGATACAATTTTAAAATACTTACAGCTTTTCCCCATCCAAGCTTGATTTCTGCACCCAAGATCTCCTTTCCCGCCAAGTGTTTGAGGGCCCGTTCCCCGTCCCTTCGAGACATGTATGCCACAAACCCAGACAGTCGATTTCGGGATTTTTCTTCGTCCGTTCTTGGCCACATTACTTTAACACTTGCCAGTGGACCAAATTTCCCAAATATTTCCATCAATTGTTGCTCGGATATCTGGGAATAGCTAAGACAAAACAGAAAATATGTTCCAAACAAAATTGACTTGGTCAGAGGAAGAAGTTGGGAATAAGTGGCAGTGTGCTGTGTACCAAAATCGAAAGCTTAAAACTTCAGCTTAATCAAACGAGCAGTACAGTAAATACACAGAATTAAAAATCAAATCATCTTCATCAGTTTGGTAGTCTCGTATTATTCATATGAAAATGTACAGTGTTTGAACTTTGTATATGTTAGGCGTAAGCTTACCAATGAATGCCGAATCTGGATTAAGAGTTATTTTAATATGTACATCAAGCTTGTAATAGGCAAGTAGTTCATCGTTAAAGTTAGCTTCGTTTTAAATTACAAATTGCTGTTTTAAATTACAAATTCTTCTCCAAAAGAAATCTTAATAACACAAAACCATTTTAAAACTCATTCTAGCAGGAAATATCGAATGCACGTTGCCATGAATTTGATGAGTTTTACAAACTTCAAGTAAAGTCAGAAAATTTCATCTTTGAAAAAATACATGAGCTGCTACTGTTTGTGTAGAATTTGAACAAATGGGTATTGAAGTGGACAATGCATGATCTTACCTTTGTGGGAAGATTGCCGAGATATATGTTGGTTGTATTGGGATCCCCATCATCTATAGATCCCATCCTAACATCGTCTAAAAATAACAATTGCCGAAGTTTCCAGAAAGAAAACGTTCTTATTATTAAACGAATTCGGCACTTGTAAAGTAGAGAGCAGGGAACAGGGTGGAGTAGATTTGGCCGAGTTCAGCCGCTGACCACTGACAAGGTCAAGGGTCAAGGACAAGGGTACAAGGAAATTGAGTGTTCTTAGCGTCACAATGGACGTGTGTTGCATTTTAGTATTTGAGTGTGTTTGTTTTCATTTGGGGGCTTATGATGGGAGGAAGTGAAGTGACAAACTGTATTAACCGAGTTCAAGGGAAAGCGAGGCACGAAGATCATCTCCAGGCTTCGGTGGCAACTTGATTACTTCTTGGAGACCGAGCATAGATTTCAGGCGGTACCGCTCCTCCCTCTCCTCTTGAATACTAGAAGCCAATGGATTTCGTTTTATTAAATTTAACTCCAAAGGAAAATAAGCTAATACTGCTCAGTGGTGAAGTAACATACATTTTGAGCTCCTCCTTGAATATCTCCAAGTTACTTTTCTTCTTTTCCTTCTCCTTTTTCTTCCCAAGGCGTTCCGGTCGAAGTTCTTCTGGCAAGTAAGTCTGAGCGGGTTTTGGCTCATCTTTTTCAAACCTAGAGGTAGGTTTGTACAACTTTCCCTTTTCCTGTGTGTCTTCCTCTAAAATAAACATCACACAATACACACATTAGACAAATTTAAAAAATTAATTGGTTTATGACCCCAACTCATGAAGCAGTACACAGTAAGTTCAAACTGGACTGAACCCCTTACTTTTCCCAGCTTCGTAAACTCCAGCCTTGACCCACACTTTGCTAGGAGCCTTGGTTCCTCCGCCTTCCTGAAAAACTGCCATATACTCCTCAAAGGCCTGGGCAGCTGCTTTTTGATCATCCTTATTACGGCGGGCTTCCAGCTCTCGTTTTGATATAGCAGGTGGTTTGTTCATTGTATTCATCCCGGACGGATTGCCTCCGATGGGAAGAAATCCCTTCATTTTATTGCATACGCTAGTGGAAATCTGGAATAAAAATACCATTGGTATTAAAACATTGAAATCATTAATCAGTTTAGAATCAGCCCCTGAAACATTTGTGCCCTTGCCCTCATTTCAAAACGTACGTACGCATTCCGTATGTAAAGTCCAGCCAGCAAGAGCACAGAAGAAACAATCAACATGACAGGGAAAAAGCTGTTCTAATCACGTCATTACAATTTACATAAATCACAACAAGTGCAACATACTGGAACATAACGTAGACTGGGACTGGGGCACGACACAACCTTCAATGGTGATAGTGTAAATAATAAATAATCGAAATCCACTTACCTCTGTAGCCAATTTCAAGTTTCTCTGGCGTGTTAAAATCCTTGACTTGCGTCACGTGTTTGATAAAATGACCATCACCTCGCACTTAGCCTACGGGTGGGCCAACCTCAACTAGATTAATTTGAAGACAAAATTTCACTTTCCTTTGCTCCGGAACAACCTGCACTGCTCGTAGTGGTGGAGTCGTCGGCCCGCACCGAATACCTGATTGCGCAACACTGCACGGCGCATTCGGGCACACAATTTACATGCATTGCGATCCCATGCTATACATGCAGTGTCCACTGCGGGCACGGGAACGCCATTTCCCCGTAAGGCCTGGGCATCGGCATAGAGAAATACAACGGCGCGGCGGGTTCATCTTCAAACCCTAAAAATCCACCGACAACATTACTAAAGTAGTAAATTCACAAATTCATACATATTGCGTTGTTAGTAGAAGATTATGTGAATTTAGAGTGTTCAGCATTTGAACCAACCTCATATCTTTTTTATAACTTTAACTGAACTTGGAGTCAAGGGACAATGGCCGGCATGACCTTAACCTCGTATGTGCATCAGGTACGTCACTAATGCAACGACGTTTGACGTTGAGTAATTTTTTTGACAGCACAGCAAGTCAAAGTGGAATTTTAAATATACTTATAGTAGTAGCAAGACTTATATTGTCTGTATCTTCTTTTGATTCCAGATATTCGAAGCGTGGGAAGCATATGATGGGGAACTCATCAGTGTAAGTAATTGCTTGATACACTATAAGTCAAAGTAAACTGGTTAGTTGAAATACATTTAATTGATTATTTAGTAGTAATTTGAATTTGCATTTGATTTTTAGAATTTCCTGTCCCTGAGCGATCCCCACGTCATGAGCCCAAAACTCCTGGAGTCCGGCTACACGGAAAAGGTTCAAGATCAACTGAGTGCACCCCTCGCGGATATGATTCTTCTTCATTTCCAGTAAGTTGTCGGGGTGTATTAATAACTCCATTTCAAGCCAATATAAAACGAGTTAACCTGTGACCTTACCAGAGTATTGGCTCACCTCCGAGATGGAAAAGTGGACCTAGCCCTCCAGTCCCAATGCCAGTTGGGTCAAATGTTTTGTCGCGTCTTTCAAGCCCAGAAGGAGGGGAATTGGGGTTTAGCCCTTATGGAGAAAGTGTGCGAAGACTTGCGGCGGGTTGCTATTACAGCCACAATCCACGAGGACCCCCTCTCCAGGTCTGAGGAGAATGCCCCGACGTGCCTGGAAAGGGCTGCAGATATTATTATGGCACTTTTCCGTGTCTGTGCTGCTGATACGTAATTGTTTCTTATATTTGAATAATAGAGCACATTTAAAATTTATACTTGTTTCAACTTGATCTTAGGAGAGGAGCCCAGGAAGACACTAAGCGTTGGGGAATGCTTTTTCTGGTCAATCACCTTTTCAAAATCTATTTTCGTATCAATCGCCTTCAACTGTGCAAACCCCTTATCCGTGCGATTGAGGCGCAGGCTATCAAAGAGCGGTATCCTGTTTACCAAATGGTCACTTACAGATACTACGTTGGGAGAAAGGCAATGTTCGACTCGGAATTTGGAATAGGTAAGCAGTAGACACCATGTTAAATGTTAATGCAATCGACGAAATACCATACTAGCATGCAAAGCAAATTGATGGGTCTGTATTGCATTTATCTTTTGTACGCAGCCGAACAGTGCCTAACGTACGCCTTTGAAAATTCCGTGTCCAGGGAATCTTACGGGAATAAGAAAAAAATCCTAACTTACCTCACACCCGTCAAAATGTTTTTGGTAAGTGTAGTTTAGAATATAGGTCTCTATATTTACAGCATTGCAGTGAGTTAATTGCAATTTGAAATTGCGTGCGTTGTTTGAATTGAACACAGGGGTGGCTGCCAACTGAGGAAGCACTAAGGAAGTACGACTTGCTCGAATTCCTAGACGTGTCCAACGCGTTGAAAGATGGAAATATTAGAAAATTTGACGCGGCGCTCAAGGAAAATGAAAAGATTTTTATCAAAACTGGTGTGTACCTCATCCTGGAGAAATTGAGGATGCTGCTTTACAGGAATTTGTTTAAGAAAGTGTAAGTGAAAGCACTTCTCACTTCTATTTGCTAATTCAATTAATTGCCAGAAATTGGACTGAAATTTCACCTGTCTATTTTTGGTAGGTGCTTTGTTAACCCAAATCATCAAGTGCCGATTGCGTCATTTGAAGCCGCTCTCAGATGGGCGGGACAGGAGGATATTGACCTGGAGGAGACTCACTGCATACTCAGCAATTTGATTTTTGGCAACCGGATCCGTGGCTATATTTCTCATCAACACCAAATCCTAGTGTTGGCCAAATCAAATGCATTCCCCAAAATATCCACCATTAGCAAGCTAGAGTACAGTGTCAAGTAGGATAGGTACATTTTTTAATTGTTGTGTTTCTCAGGCGGCATCTCGGCACTATCTTTCTTTTTGATTTCGCATTGAAATTGTTGAAGGAAATTAAAGTTATTTTTCATTACAGAACACGTTTGGTTGTTGATGCGCTTCGGAATAGTATCACTTCATTATGCAAATCAGCGTTTTTGAAGGGTAGGAAGGTTCGCGCTTCTCATAATTTGCTTTGCTTTGAGGTTTGAGGAATATACAATTATAACCGGCTGTTAGAATACCCTTTCCACGTGTTTAATATAAACTGAAATAATGCTGGAAGTGCGGAATTGCCATCTATGCTAATAGCCTACATTACATTGTTTCATATATTGTTGCTACGTTTTCAATTAAGACATTGATGAAGTTAAAGTTATTGCTCCCAGTATGATAACCTTAATAGAGAGCTGAATCGAAACAGTTCCAGTCAATCTCAAAACGTCGATTCTCGAATGCTACCTGACCAGTGACCAATACAGCTTCTTCAAGGAATGGGAACGCAGTCCTCAGTCGCTCCAAACCATGCGTCGGTGGATAGTCCAAGTAATTGGTGGCTGATCGGTTTTCAAGAATTTTCTGAGCTGACTTTTGACTTATGTAGGTAAACAAACCTTGAAATTTGAACATCAGTGATTTGTTTCATTGTAAAAAATGCTGGGGTAGCAGCTACAGGTTAATTGAGGTCGCGGTCTCAGGACACAGTCAGATCAACTTTAAATCAATTTTGCTTCAGGTGGTGGATACCATTTAATTTTTGAGCTACGGGGAATTTGATAGGAATTGAGTGGACAGCTGCGCCTTGATTGCAATTTGAAAAACATATTTCCATTGTTCATAATTTCATGTTTGGATATTTCATATAAAAATTTGGATGACTTGCGTAGACTATATGACCAGAGAAATCTATCAAACCTCATGAGTCATGAACTGTCGAATAAATGAATAGGAATACCCATGTAGCTATGAAAGTGGAAAACAGTGCACAGCACAGTAGTGATGTGATTTTGCTGACGTGGCACCTACCAACGAATATTGCCAACACACGAAGGGACACCCAAGCATAGTTATAGTCTACTCTAAAGTTAGTAGTAAGTATACAGCTACCACCGCTACGACGACGACGCAACACAGTTAAGTTATGTGCACTACACGCTGCTACATGTACCCCGACAAAATACGGCTAGGCTGTTGTGTATAAAAAAGTGCATATAAAATTCGCATTCCGTTGGTGATACTATTCCATACATTTTGTTTTGGTTTCATTTTTTTAGGTGAAGTCATTTTGTTTTGTTTTCATTTTTTTAGGTGAAGCCCACATTTCTTCTTTACCAACGGGAAAGGTAAGCTTAAATATTATTATTCGCCAAATAACAGACCAAGTCACCTTTTATCCTTATCTTTGCCCCGAATTGGGAGGCAAAAGAGCTCGAGCTCACATCCTTAGGGTCGCAATATAATACGAAAATCGGCAGTAAGCCCGATTTTTGGTCATGTACCTTATTTATTGCTTTGTTATAATCTCCATTTGAAGTGTCTGTACGTCAACGGACGTCAATTTTGACGTTGATGAATTCATGTTTAAAAAATCATATTTCCTGAAGCATGTATTTAAAAAACTGGCTATAAATTTGACTCGGTGTCGCTTCATCGATTCTGTAAACGTTATAGGTCCCCTCTTGTTGTTCATTGGTAAGGGCAAATGGCGAATCTAGAAACCACAATATTAAGGTTGTTGGTACAATTTCTTTTTGACTACATACAATCGTAGTCGATGTTGACAAAGGGCTCTTCTTCTTCTATCTCCTCCAATGGTTTCCGTAGAGCATGCTCTACAAATACTACCCTTCCGGTTTCCTTATTCATAAACCAAAAACTATAAGCACATACTTTAGTTTCTTCAACCTTTAGAATTTTTTTAAAATCTAGCTCAAATGTAACGTGCATAGCACACAGCGACACAGCGCAGCGCAGCGGCCGATAAGGTTATGGTTCCCATAATAGTTGCTTACAATTAAAGTCAAGCTTTTTTTTGGATATTTTAATTTTATATATCATTAATTTTACTATGAATATGTATGTGATCAAGCCGTTGTGCTGTAGAAGTTTATTTTTCCCACTACAGGCACTATAGTTATATTTGTGCCGAATATTGATTAAATGAATACTGTTTTTTTGGTCGAGTCGGGTGAGATCAAAATTTAATCAAACCTTTAATTATTTGCCCTTCGTTGATCGGGCGAATCGGGCCGCGCGGACTGTTTTTTTGGACTGGCTTCAATTCTCCATTCATACACAATAATCCGACCCGAACCCAAACTGCCAGTAATTTCCTAACGGCATTGCTACTAGATCCGACTTCCAACACAACAACAACAACAACAACAAAATCCAATGGGCGTCGTCAGGGCGTCTAGCGTCTGTCTGTAGAATTTCCTGCCATAGAGGCAGGGGCCGAACATGCAAACTAAACCCTGCCAGCAGCCCAACAATGCGACAACAATTTATTCTGAGAAATAATCGGTGACGCCGCGCCGTATTCCAAATCCAAAGCACAATGTCCATTATTGCTTTCCTACCTTTCAAATAAATAGTCAAACCACTCTGCAGCAGTTAAATACAGTTTGGAACTTTTGATAGGACGTATTGTGTTGTTAGCCTCTTATTGACTTAAACTAAACTGATTGTGTTCATTCAGGAATTATGCCGTCGAAGAAGCGGAAGCGAAGGAAATCCAAGGATAAGGAAGAGGGTTCAGGTAATGTATGGATGATGGACGTAAGGGTAGATAATCTTTTAATTAACTGTTTGGTTAGTGAGCTGTAGCTAGTTGGATCTGTGGGACGTACGTCCATAACGTGAATGCTTGAGGAGTTGTTAATACTTTTTGTGTTCTTACAATTTTTGCGGTTTCAGTGAAAGTAATTAATTGATATTCCATGTGAATCAGGTGGTGGTCCATATGTGTGCCCAGTATGTCACAAAAAAATATGCCACCCAGGCAACTTCAAGAGCCACTTTAATGCCCACTACAATGGCAAAGCAAGTCGTGCTCGCAACAAAAAGGTGGTTGATGGGGACGGCGGTCACAAGAGGGTGAAGAGGAGGGGTAGACAGTATATATGTAATTACCCCGGTTGCCCCCCCAAACTATTCCAAAACTGGAATCGGTGTTTTAGCCATATGCAGACTCATAATGGCAAGCAATACTTCAATACTTAACATTATATTGTAGTTTGCACTTGCGATGGTATACAGTGTATAATTGCTTAGCTTAGTGAGCTAATTTTCTTTTTGCAGAGTATCAATGCGGGACTTGTGGAAAACGTTTTGACCATAAAATGCGATTATTGTCACACTTAAAAACACACGAAGCTAGCTACAAACATCATCAATGCCGTATTTGCAATCATACTTTTGCTTCTAAATGGCACCTGAATCGTCACGAAATGTCGCCCAAAGTACACAAGGATCGAGGTTCATTTTTTACTTGCTTATTTTACTTACTCGAATTGTTATGGTTATATTGATACATTATCCTGATTGCTCCAGCTTCACTACCACCGTTGAAGAGCTCAAAATCTAACAGCCCGAAACCTTTCCGTGAGAGGCTTCGACCTCGCCTGTCCAGAACTCACCAAGAACAACACCAACCCAGGAGGCGGTAATATAATGTATACAAGCACATTTCTTGTATAGTTTCATAACTTACAGTTGTTTTGACATTTGTAGCAGTGTTAATATTCCTTCACCTAAGTTTCCGTGCCCAAGACAATACTGCGATAAATCGTATTGGCGACACCATGATGTTCGTCGTCACCTTCTTAAATGTGTGAACCCAGATCATGATCCCAGGTAAAGAAATCATCCGTGCGTGCATGAGCACATTTTTTGCATAAGTGAGTTCATAATTAAAATAATTCTGGAACCTGTATTCCGTATTATTGCATGTAGTGATCCGAATTGGCTTCCGAGCTCATTAAGCGACTGTCCCAAAACAATCAGCCAACGCCTTCAAAGTGGACGCCACCAAAAACATAAATCCAGGTGAAGATAATACATTGTGCGTGAGCACATTTCTTGTTTATCTTCACCACAATTTAAAGTTATTTTTCTGGGACTTGCATTAATGGCGATAGTACTAGCAGCAGCAGCAGCACTTCGTTATCTCCTAGAGGGACTAGAAGTCGACCAATTTACGCCACGTCAGCAGTGTATGTAGTCCCAGCTATTGATGAGCCGAATGAGCCACCGCCCAGTGGCCGAGAAGTGCTTTCTAGATCGGAAATCGAACTTCAGCACATCCATGAAGGTAACTCTCAATTGTTGTTTTATCTGGTTTCCTGTTACAATTTTTGTAACAATTTACCTCCAATACCATAGCAAAAATTGAATATTACGATATGTGCTACTGTACGTCGTAAATGCGAATCTCAACGGTTGGATAAATTTTTTACAGCAAGTTCCTCCTCTGCAGTACCCGAAGTGGTGGATCTCGAAAGCGATGGAAATGACGACGACGACGGCGAGCTCTCTGACATCTTTTTGGAAGAGTTGCTGACCGTACCCAAGACGCCCCAACAGTTGGGACATGTTGTGGAAGGTAGCTCTTTATCTAAGTATTATGTAGCAATATCTGTAGTAAAGTGACATTACATTACATTATGCATGTATGTGTAATGTCGTGCATTTTTTTCAACAATTAAAAACATACACGTGGTTCTAAACCCTACTCTCTTAGTTCCAGCTCCAATTGCTCTTGCAGCATTGGCTGAAGTGAAGAATATCGAAAGAATAGATACTCTTGAAGCCGTGGACGAACACATCGGGGTCGGTTACCAAGACATGTTTCAAGGAATGGAAAGTAAAGACGAAGAACATACAAGTGATTTGGAAGGTAGCTTTTTTAGTGTGTACCACTATGCAGTAAGCAACAATTTCGCGCACCCAAACTTTCTTCCATTAAAATATCTATTTAATGCAATTATTGAGCATTGGCGGTTAAAGACACGACCTTGAAAACAATCCTTTCAGCCAAACGGCACGCTTAAAATCTAATCTGCAATGCAATTGCGAACTACAATTTGTTTTGGAGGTGCGACAACGTGATCCGCGACTGCCCTAACAAAGCACCGTCGAAACATTAAATTTACATCCGACCAGAGTCTATATGAAAAATATTAATTTGATGTAATTACACGTGCAACGTGCTAGCTATAATTGCTAGCTAGTCTATAATTGATTATATAAATAATTATTGTTGGGCTGAGTGGAATCCGCATTTTTTGTGCATGAAACCGAGGTGTGAAGACACTTAAGACGTATATAAAGCGAGGTGATTTATTTTTACAGCTGGAGAAAACTTGCCGCCAAATTCCTCAGCACCAGCTCCCGAAATAATGGATGTTGCCAATTATGCAGATGAGAGCAATGATGAAAGTGACACTGGGGATGACGAATATGAAGATTCGAATGAGTTCAACTATAACGGTGAGGCGGATTGAATGAGGAGTGGCATGTTAATTGTGCTGAATTAATGCGGTTAACTTGTGCTTTTGTCATCCATCCTTCACAGCCGATTTTGAGTTTTCCGAGGACGAAGATGACCAAACCATGGTCATTCCAGGGGTTGGACGGAGACGCACTGGTTCACTCATCGGAGTTGTGGGATCAGTCGGATCAGCAATTACCACGATTCTGGCGAGCGCTTCTTGTACAGCTGGTGCACTGCTGAACCCTTTGAATTGGTGGGGTGGCAGTTCACAGGCGAAAAAGAAACGACCAGGGTCAACAAATTTAAATTAATCTTTGGATTATGAGTAGGTAATAAGTATTGACGAATGTAGAGATATTAACATGGTTATCAATACATTTTTTTACGAATTGTTTAGAATTAAAAATTATAATTAGAAAAAACTACAGAATTTGGATTTTAATAATTGAAAAGGAAATGCATGATGCCACCGAGATGCAAAGTCGGCCATAACGGCATAACCAGGTTACGAGGAGAAATAGGCAATCAGAAGACATGAAGAAAAGTGAAATTTTCAGTTTGAGGAATTGAAAATGGAGGAGGGGTTTTAGCTTTTTGGCAATAGTTTTTTTTCCATAGTAGATTTTGCATCCCTGAAATGCCTTAATTAATTGTAATACGGTTAGATTACATTCCATACACTCACTAAAACTGAAATACAACAGCAGCTTCGAGATATTTATCCACATATCCATGTATGTATCCATATATCGAGTATGTAGAGATACTGAACCATTGATAGACATGACGAAGTGTGCCCGCCGACTTCGTTTCGTTTTGCCGGTGGTGGTGTGGTGCGTTTTAAATAAAGAGTATTTTTTTTTACTCCTCGCCTGCAATTTGACTTCGTATAAATACTTAAGTTTGACTTGTTTCACACGCAATTAGCGTTAAGCCGTCTATCCCTTGAAATTCAAGTCTAGTCATGTCAAAGGCGAATTCAAAGGTCAAATCCAAACGAACTCTTGAGTCTTCCGATGATGACTCTGATTCTTCCTCTGGCTCCGCGTCCCCGCCCGTAAGTACACTTATTATAACCTTTAGTCAAATTTTATTAAGTCTAATAACATGTGTTACAATCACGCAGCCACAGAAAAACCCTCCGGCATCGAAGAAGTCCAAAGGTGAGGGTGGACAATTTAAAGCTTCGTCTTCCTCCGCTAAAGTGAAAAGTGGGAGCAGTAAAGATCAAAAATCCGCTCCTGCTGCCTCTGACAATAATGAATGGTGTCTGGATGCAAAGAAAAAGGTTACAGTTCGTGAGTTCAAGGGCAGCGTATATGTTGACATTCGGGAGTTCTACGATGCAGGCGGAGAAATGAAGCCAGGGAAAAAAGGTTGAATAACAATTTATAAATTAGCTAAATATCGTTGCACATTAAGATGCACTTAAGGAAAATATCTTATTGTGATTATGTTTTCAGGTATTAGTTTAACTGCTGCACAGTGGAGCAAAT
>JAAXYW010001434.1:0-21584 GCA_036851895.1 Orthonychiurus folsomi | reverse complement strand
AATTCGGTGGAAGAAGTCAATGATTTGTATTACAAGGTAAAGCATGCGTTGAGACTAAGAGCATTCATTTTAAACGAATAGACTAATGGGAGGAATGACATGTTTGTATCTTAAACCATGTTTTTGCTTTGACGTATACTTTGACGTGCAAAATTTGATTGTTAAAATTTTTGTTATACATATTTGTTGTGGGTTACGGCCCTCGAAGAACAATAAACTCATTTCATTTCATACTAAATCCTTGCTGGCAAATTTTGCAGATGTACGGTTTCTCCCCAGTGTGAATCCTACTTTGTGATTTCACATTGCCAGAAGTCAAAAAACCCCGATTACAAACTTTATACTGATATGGTTTTTCGCCAGTATGGGAACGACTGAGTTTTGCTAAATCTCCTGAGTCTGCAAATCTCTTTTCACATATATTATATGGATACGGTTTCTCTCCTGTATGTGTCCGAACATGTCTCAGCAAATTCCTCGCTTGGGAAAAACGTTTGTCGCATGTGCCACACTTGTATCGCCTTTCGTCGGCATGAGTTCTCTTGTGCATGTCTAAAGTGGAGCTTGTCCTGAATGCCTTATTACAGAGTTCACAGGAAAACCTTTTTTCTTCTGTGTGAACTCTAAAATGAATTTTCATATTTCCGATTGACTTAAATGATGTAAGACATATGTGACATTTGTGAGGTTTTTCTCCAGTGTGAATTCTAGTGTGTCTTGTGAGGTACTGCTGGTTGGTAAATGATTTATCGCACATAGGGCATTTGAAGAGTTTGTCTGCAATGTGTGTAGTCATATGAGTTTGTAAAGTGCTTTTGAGTTTGTAGTTTTTGTCACATATCTTGCAATTAAATGGCTTTTGTTCTTCGTGTGTTACTTTGTGCATTGCTAGATTGTATGATCTCGGAAACAATTTGCCACATACATCACATTCAAATTTTTCAACCCGATCCTTGCCAGTATGAATCAGTGCAAGAATGTCCAGACTTTGTTTATCTAGGTAGGATTTCCCACACTCCTTGCAAATATAAGTCCTTTCTCCAATGTGTGATCTAATATGTTTTTCCAAGTTTGCCTTAAAGCCAAATCCCTTTTGACAAATATTACAAGCATGATTTTTCTCACGGTCAACCGAATGAATCAATACATGGCGTTTGAGATCATTGAGTGTGGTAGACGGGTTTTGGCAGATATCGCATATGAATGAAACCTCTCTATTGTGTATTCGTATGTGACTAGTCAAAAATTTCTTTTCTGCAAAGCTCTTGCCGCAAAGGTTACAAGTGTGGCGAGGCAATTGTTTGCTGTGTGATTTGTACTTAATGGGCATGATTGCTGAATTTCCTAATGATTTAGTGCCTTCTTCTGTAACAAAGATTTTACTTTGGTCCTTCTGCTTCAGCGTCACAGATTTGTCCAAAGATGTTGGAGATAAACATGTTCTGCAAAACAATGCCAACATAAATGTGTACCTGAAAGCGGGTTACTCCATTATAGCATAATCCATTATGGTCGAAAATATTTCCATTATAGTCGAAAGGGCAGCGCAGGGTTGCCAGCGTGCCCAAACTCTTTTTCAGGGTTTGGTTAATCCGGATTAAGGAGTATTAATCCTTAATCAGGATTAAGTCCCGATTAATAATCAACACCAGTGCTATGCACAAAGTGTTCTCAAAAGCATGCGTGCGCCTATTTGGTCTTTCCGTTAGAGCAATTCGAATGCTAAGTGCGTACTACTTCCCCTTATTCAATTTAAACACACCCCACATTCTGGGACATCAGCCCTTTTAAGTCAGAAATTTGAGGTCAAGCAAATGTAAATTAATCCCAAATCACGAATTAATCCGGATTAGTTTGATCCCAATCCTCATTACAATTGAGCATATCGCAGTGGGAGTTAAATGATTCATTGTTTCATTTATAGCATCATTTTGTAGGAAAGTTCATTTTCTTTAGAAGAGGTTTTCCGTCAATGCTTACGGACATTTGTTTGTATTTACATTCATTTAAAAAAATCCAATTTGAACGCTTTTATAAGTAACGCCTTAACCACTACATACAGTATTAGATTAAATCTAATACTAGTTTTTTAGTTAAATTTTAGTGAAAAATTTATATTAATTGTTGAGTTATATAATCGCATTTGTGTTATAAGAGCAAATCGTATATAAAAGGGTTTGCACAAACCGGCAACTCTGTGCTGCCCTTTCGACTATAATGAAAATATTTTCGACCATGTTGGATTATGCCATAATCAGTGTTCCGCTTCTGCCGGCAGAATAGCATTTCCGCCGGACAGCGGCAGAAATGGCAGAAACGGCAATTAATGGCAATAATGGCAAAATCGGTAATAATGGCAAAAAGCATCATAGCGCAGCATTTAAGTATGAATGATATGGTTCTCTGTATTATGTTTTAGACCTGGAAAAGGTGCACACAAGGCAAATATCGGACAAAACCAGCAAAATGTGAAAAAATGTATTTTGTATTTGGTCAAGTATTTTGCCTATGTTAGGTGTGAAGCACCTAATACTATATCAATTTGGTTGTCAAAATACAAAATACTATTGTATTTTGACTAAAGTATTTAGTAATTTCACAAAGTATTTTGTCCACCCCTGCCCTTCAGGCCTATAAGCTGCGCTGTTATGCATTTCTGCCATTACTGCCATTACTGCCGTGGCGGATTTCGTTTCTGCCATTTCTGCCGGACACTTTTTGCCACTTTCTGCCGGACGGCTGAAACCACTGCGAAACACTGACCATAATGGATTATGCCATAATGAATTATGCTATAACGGAGGATCCCCCAGAAAGCATATGCATGTTCAGCGTACTAGCAATTTCTTATCTGTCACTCTACTCAATTACAATTGAAACAATGGGGTCACGTGGCAAGCGCACCAAGGAAGTATTTGGGAGAAAGCTTAATTGTAAATATGAATGCCTTGGTTGAAAACTTGATGAATAAATCAATTCAAACCATAATGATCTCCACGGATTCCGTGGTGTGCTTGTCACATAACTTCATTGCAGGTACAACACAAGTGTACATGCACAAAATTACAACACATGATTGCTGAAAAAAGTTTGTCTGGCTTTTCTAAACCCGTTGTAAATATTTGAGTTATTTTGTAGTCCCAAAGAGAATTTTTACCGCCTTTGATTTTTGTTTATTTCCTATTTCCTTGATTGCGGGTTATCGGAAGACAATGAAACTCTTACATTAAATATTTAAAAACTATTAACTTCTCTCGGTTTGGATCATGTCTGGTCAAAATAACTTTGACGATTGTGCCGGCGTGCAGCTTTGGGTCAGACAAGTATTCTGCAAACCTCTTCTCTATTGCTTCTGTTAAAATGCAGTTTATTTTGTTATATTCTGATCAGATTGGGTTAATAATTGCAAGGCTCCGCGTATCCAACATCTGCTAGTGTATTCAAACCACTCACATATAAATTCCGTTGGCTCTTAATCTATTCTGCAGGTGGATGTGTCTAATGTTGCGCCTTTCTGGTTATCTTAAATAAAACTAAAAATATGTGAACTCGACGTGTTTCTAAAATGAGGAAACCAGAAACTTGCTGCTAGTCCCTCGCCCAAGACCGTCACTTGACAAATGTCATTTAAAATGGAAGAGATGGGAACTCCATGTACATGTACGTGCTTTTACCCATGTACTTCGCAACTCTTGGGCTATATATTCAAAAGGTCATAGCCATAGCCTTGTCCACTGACCCTGGACATTGTTGGAAACTCCGCCCTCTCAGTTCAGCATTTGCATTAAAATCAAAGGTAAAATTAAGCCAAAGAAGGAGAGAAAAGTACTCCTAGATTATTGATACATTGCGTCATCCAGCATGACATTTTATTCGCACGTAACACTAGATTAACATGTTTGGCTTAGAATCATATGTCATAATACTCTAATCGTGAAAAATGACCAAATATTACAATAACAAATAACAACTAGACACTTAATTTACGAGTTCTATATTTACTAGAAAACAATTTTTGCTTTCTATTTTCTATTCTTTCCATTAGCACACATGAACTCAACTGTCTGCTAAATATAGAACGCTACGCTAACCACATAATTTCTATTTTCATGCAAATGGTTTCTCTCTAGTTATGCGTACAAATATGCGACTTTAAATTCCAACTGCCACCAAAACCTTGGTTTCACAATTTGCATGCAAATTGTTTTCCACCAGCATGTCTGCGCATATGCGAGCTCAAGGCCCTTCTGCTGCAAAAACCCTTACTGCAAAATTCACATATGTAAGGTTTTTCTGCAGTGTGAGTTCGTATATGCGCATTTAGATTGGAGAGAAACCTAAACCGCTGGTCACATAACTTGCATGTAAGGGGCTTTTCCCCAGTGTGCGTGCGAATGTGTAACTTCAAACTATGATTGCGACTAAATCTCTTGTCGCACCATCCACATGCATACGGCTTTTCTCCATTATGGATTCGCAAGTGCACTTTCAAGGTTCCATTACATATAAAACTCTTATTGCACAGTTTGCAAGTGGGCGATCTCTCCCCTATGTGGTTTTGCATGTGAGATTTCAAGTACCAACTGCTACTAAAACTCTTGTTGCACTCTTTGCAAGTGTATGGTTTTTCTCCAGTGTGAATTCGCATATGAATCTCCAAATGATCCCTGCGATTAAACCTCTTTAGACATAGGTCACAAGTGAACGGTTTCTCCCCTGTGTGAAGTCGTTCATGCGTCTTCAAGCTCTGGCTTTCACTACACCGTTTGTTGCAAAATTTGCAAATATGCGACTCCTCACGAGTATGAATTAGTATGAGTATGCAAGTGCGACTCCAAAATATGACTGCCACTAAAACTCTTGCCGCACAACTCACATGCGTACGGATTTTCTCCAGAATGTATTCTCAAGTGAAATTTCAAGCCCCCATGGGATGTAAAACTCTTGTTGCATAATTCGCATACGTAGCGTTTCTCCCCCGTGTGCATTTGCATGTGAGATTTCAAGTATCCATTCCTGCTAAAACCCTGGTTGCACTCTTTGCAAGTGTATGGTTTTTCTACAGTGTGTGTTCGCATATGACCCTTCAAATTTTGTCTGCGATTAAACCTCTTGTTGCACACGTCACAAGTGAACGGCTTCTCCCCTGTGTGAGTTCGCTCATGTGCCTTCAAGTTCTGGTTTTCGGTCAATCCTTGGTTGCAAAATTTGCAAATATGCGGCTTCTCACGCGTATGAATTTTAACATGTGCTTTTAAATTATAGATTCTGATGAATTTTTTGTCGCATGGTGGACACTCAATGAATTTACTGACACTGTGCATTTTCAAATGTGATCTTAATTCTCTCATACGTTTAAACTTCTTACCACATGTATCACATTGGAACAATTTAGCATCGGAGTGCACTACCTTGTGTTGTGATAGTTTGTATGCTGTAGAAAACCTATTTCCACACACATCACAAATAAATGGCCGAATCGGTTCCTCACCAGTGTGAATTAACGCATGAGCATTTAAATTGCGCCTGTTATTATAGGATTTTTCACAATTGTGGCAAAAGTAGGTCTTTTCTCCCGTATGAGATCTAATGTGGCTCTCCAATTGCGAAACGTTGTCTACCCTTTTCTGACATAAACCGCAAATGTGTTTTCCCTCGCGATCCGACGAATGGGTCAGCATATGGCATTTCAGCGAATAGGATGTTGCGCATGGCTTCTTGCAAACATTACATATGAACGAAACCTCGCCTGTGTGCAGTCGTATGTGCTGAGTGAGGGTTTTCTTCAAAATAAAACTTTTCTGGCAGAAGTTACAAATGTGGCTGGAAGTCTTTTTTGGAGTGAGGGGTTTGTAACTTGACTGAACCTTCTTTCTTGGAGCTGTATTCGCGGACCCTTTGTTCTCTTTTTTAAGGCGGGTTGTCTTTATCGTAGTTACATCCTTCAGTGGATTATATGTAGCCAATGATTGAAGAGGGCACACAATTCTGCAAATTAATTTAAATGTAAAATATGTGATAACCGTTGGGTATAATTAGTCAACGTTAGCTTAGAAAGAAACCATGTCATTGGTTGTCATATTAAAACTAACCTCATCAATGAAACCTCACATCTTGTAGTGTCCCTCAGCTTAGCGTCGGTGAATTGGAATTCCTTGTTGACTTGCATCGTCTATTCGGGAGCAGAGGTATTTAAGGATTGTTAAATCATTCCAGGTAAAGATTCCGGTTAATTAATCTCCAACCAACAAGTATTATGTGAAACTAAATTTCCAGTTTACCTTTATGCTCGGGTTCACTTTTTTAAGTTGGTGTTAGAGCAGACACTAAAACGTTTTGTCTTATCAAACAACACGATCTACTAAATAAGCAATTGGTATAATATAATTCAGTATATGCTTTGGTTTTAAAGGAATTTTGGAACTTGGTGCTCAATTCCACACAAGTGCACTGGCTTTCGACTGCACTCGGAGAGTTGCACATGTCAAACGGATATAACGGTGCATTGTACCTGTGTATTAGCCTTTCCTTCGCAACTACATCCATTGAATGTATTAGGTAGATATGCTTGACATGATTTTCTGCCTTAAAAGTCTCCGATTATTGTTATGTACAAGAAATGTTGATATTATTCATTCAAGTTTTAACTGCATTATGAGTTCACGGCATGGCGGCATGGGAGTAGGAGGAGGCAAGTCCCATTACCCCACTTTGGGTATAAACAGTAGTAATTTTCTTGTGATTGGCTATGATTGCATTTCATTCATTCGATCCCCCCACACATCCAGATCCCATACTATAAATGAAGATTTCCTCCCATATATATGCAGATTTTACCCTATCACTACTGTAGCCGAGCGTACTACGTTGTGTTGTAAACTAAGGACCTTTGATCTGGCACACAAATTGCATGCATCAATTCCACTTTTCGATAGGGGTTCGGTTCGTTTTCTACTTTTCAAAATTCAAATCTACTGCTTGTCGAGAATTTGGCACTTAAGACGTCGGGTTTTCTTTATTTTGAAGCTAAACTAATTTATTGTGAGTTTAAACATACATTGCTCCGTCGTACATCATCAGTGAGTCCCATTCACCATGCCTCAACCCATTCATATCATTTCCGGAATTTCTCTGGTGAGTATTTTTAGACAAATACACTAATATGCATCCGGATGGAATAATAATACAAGTTATTTCCTTTTACACATAAAGGTCCTCAATGTGTGAAACTTTATTTTTATTTTTGGACACGATCGATTGCCAACATTTCATATAGTTATGTATATTAAATATAGTTTAAATAAATTTTATTTTGTTTTCAATGAAGGTTCTGGGTCTTGTCTTATTGCTGACATCATGCCTATTTCTTGACATGATAGGGAAAGTTATTTGCCTGAACGTCAGATGCAGTGACATGCTTCCATGGAGCAAAGCGGCCGGGTCCTTTGGAATCATCGCCAGCATTATTCAAATCACGGCATTCCCAGCAGTAAGTGGGCTTACTTCGTAATTAGCTGTCAATTTAACCTTAAAGTTAAATTTGGCATTGTATATTAATACTCTGCTTTTCAGGCTTTATTCAAGCAAAACAGGATATGGTTGCTGCTCCAGATGCTAGTTTTTGTCATGACGGTGACTGCCTACTCAATTGCCCTGGACAGACAAGTAAATGATTTTTGGGCCACATCAAAAATATTCATGTCGTTCACTTCCATTGACATGACCTACACTTTTTTAGCTCTTGGAGCTGGTTATTACTTTTTGGAAATCAAATAATTGTTGTATTGATTCAGAGTTTATTTATTGTTACCGTTAATTGCTGCTTGATTTGGAATATTGTGTTATCTATGCTGTCAAGTATGAGAAATTGATTAAAAAGGACGCATGGTATTACATGTACCACTGATAACTAAATGCAAAATATCGTATCACTAAATTATTAATGCACATTCGCATATTAAATTAGCTAAAATTAAATTATTCTGTGATAGAATTGGTGACGTCTACTAATTAGCTAATAACTAATATTTTAAACTATTTTAAGACTGGTAAGTATAATAACGATAATAATTTTCAAATTTGTGTTTAATCAAAAGCTGTCTTTTCTGCGTATTTTAAGACAGGACTCTTGATGGCCTTAGAACTGTAACGATTGAATTCAGAACAAAAATTTGTTATTGAAGTACAGTTTAAAATGTGTACACTGTGTATGGTTACAACTAATCTGACAACCGGGAAGCACTAATTTTGAGCTAAGGAACATCCTCTCAAATTATGTACATAGCGGGCGTGTCTTTTTCAATTAGCCAATACAGAAAACGTCTTTTGACTCATACCACTCACCAGTATTAATTCGCAGTTGTGTGCTTATAGTCTCAATATTTGGCAATTTTGCTACTAACAAACTCGCTCATTTTCTGAAAATTTGAATGAAATAATTAAATTGGCTACTTCAAGGATTTGCCTAGTCATTCAAGCAAACTGCGTTAAAATTTGTATTTTAGCATCTGCTTCACTGTTGATGAGTAGAATTCGCGCTAAGTTTCAGTTTGTATTAAAATAATTTAGATTATCCACTTAATGCACCTATAAAAAATCAGACTTGCAGTTCATCAAACAACCAACCACCAATCGACTACATATTTCCCTCGAAATGCAACAGGAAATGGATGTATTTGTATGTGTATATTTATGTCCTTGTACATGATTGGAAGCCGTATACATGTTTTAGTATAAAAGGGTTGCGTTGTCGGTTGCACCTAAAGCTCGCATGAATGCTTATTGCTCATCTATTCCATTGCATTGTTATTAGAAAGAATTTTCAATTTGCTTAATTTTGTGCTTACTGATCGCTGCTTGTGGCTAAAGACTAAACTAACTACAATCAAATCTTGCATTACGTGAACGTGCGTGACAAATCTCGATAAACTAATTCAAGCAATAATAATTTTAAAAATAACTAAAAAAATAACTTTAAAATTAATGATTTATCAACCAACGACTTCCGTTAAAACTGTAATAATTGGCTGATTTAGTACAAACTATTTACTTATAAATTAGACATGTAGTTTTTGTTTAAGTTTAATCTCAAATACATACTGTGAGGGTGAAAAAAGGACAAAAAGGTAGGCTTCGTTTCCCCAACTCGGCCGATGAGTACATACTGTTAAGCGTATGCCAGGTATTTTCTTGTGTTAGGCACCAGCCTGGGCTGGTGAGCAGCACTAGTGGTTGCGATTTTCGCAGTCACGAGGGTCGTTCCCCTGACCCAGTTAGCACGGCCATGCTCGTGCGTGTGTTTTTATGTGTACGAGGAGACTTCCTCACCACCACCAAGGTAAGGAGAAGAGTGAGGAAAAGGAGAGGAAACTCTCCTTTGCGGGGCAGTCGTTTCTGGCCCTTCGTGTGAGTTTCATCAGTTGTGGAATAAAGCTATCTTGCTTGCATCAAAGTTGCAAAGGCTATGTCTTGATTATTGTGGATCTGATTCTATCAGAAGGTTCAAGTCAGCGACTGACGTAACTGGCGGGATCTATCCCAGCCGACAAGGGTCACCCGGTTGACTCTTGTCACTTGGCGGCCCGTGAGGGCTTTAATAGACCCGCTGACCGGAAGCCTCATTGGGTCACAGATTGGCCTGTTCCGGGACACACTGTCACCTCGGCGTTTTCAACTTATTGGGTTTAACAGCCCGGGTTAGTTGGTTTACTCACAAACACAACACATAACAAACATTAGATCATACCATTAAAGAAAAGAATCAGCTGATTTTCCTCAAAATTACAAGTTCGCTCCCTAATATGCGAGGTCGCAATTATTTCCTTAAAAGCGGAATTTCTTTACTCGTTTGTGTAAGCTAGTAGAAGTCATGCAGTGTCCTAGAACCCACTTAATTGAACCCATTAATGTCACATTAATTAAATTGATGGCATTCCGGGTGAATTCCATTGGCGCGAATTCCATGCGGGTTTCGTGGGGGGAGGAATGTGGAGCCCTGCCTGCCTGCGTAAGGAAGCCCTGCCTGCACCTGCGCCTGCCACTGTGCCTGCACCTGCGCCTGCCACTGTGCCTGCACCTGCGCCCGCCGTGAATGCCTCGTTAGCGATTAATGTCAAATAAAACTAACTTTATATTCCAATTCAAAATCCCTGGGCGCGTACCTGTGCTGTGGGGAGCCCTTAGAAAAATCTCTCGACTGAAAGTTCTTGAAAGGAGTAAAAAAATCCAAGGGAAGGGAGAAAACCCCGGACTGATTCGCATCCAACGCCACAGGTCCAATTACATGGGATGGCATGGGGGAGCGCTTACGAGCACAAAAAACAAGTCAAGATGAGGAAGTAAAAAATCTAAGGGAAGCGAAAAATCCCGGACTGGTTTGCATTCAACGCCGCATATCCAATTACAGGGGATGACGTGGGAAATCGATTCTTACGGAGGAAAATCCAAAGTTTAAAACATGATCCTACCCCCAATTCAAATTCTCCTACTCAAAAGCCTGTTCATTTTAAATCCCAAATGAGAAAACTCGCTAGGAAGTAGATATCCTATCATACACCAAAATCATTGAACTCACATTTATTTGACACTCGAAAGGATAAAACTTCCACTCAACTCTTTCAAAGATTTAAAGACCGGACCTTTCTCAATTTAAAATACTTCACCCTCTCCTTCAATCCTTCCTTCAATCCTTATTTTAGAAGTCATTGGGGATGCTATACATGACGACCAAAAAATTTATTTGACATGTAGTGATGAGAATCAGCATACAGTTTAAAATCTTTCCTGTCCTTACCGTCCTTAATTTTAAGTTTATTACCTAGTTTTAAAAAACCAGAAAGGTTTTATCGTAGTATAAAACTCTGAAAGAAAATTCTCCAAGTCTTCAGTTGATCTTTACCTCAAAGTCGGCTTCGTCATCCGTTTAAAATGTCTCAAAGTTTGCTTTTTCATCTGTTCAAAAGGTCCCAAACACCGCGCTGTGGTTTTTGCTCATTCCGTCTGCTTAGGCCTGCCCCCATAGTGCAAATAAGAGGCTATGGACCTCTTGTGAATTCATGCCCTCGTATTAAAAAACGAGGTATGAACCGTACAGCCATTGAAACCGTCATTAATTGCGGTCATATTGTTCACCTAACCTTTTTTGAATGGTTTCAACTCGCAACAGAATGCGAGATACGTGGAAACAGTGTGGGCGTCATTTACCCATCAAATGGAGAGATGCTTTCCAAAACCCAAGTGCTTCTGAAGTTCGACCATAAGGGTGAGAAATTTATTTTTCCAAAGGTTACTCGATATAGTTAATAATGAATAATTAAGAATGCATGTTAAGATCTGATAATACTTTCACAGAGGACAATCCGATCCCACATGGCAGACTATGTCGAGTATGACTATCGCCCCCGTTTTCTCAAACTATTTATCAAGCGAGACGACGAAGAAGAAGGTAAGGAGGCCCTGTACAACCGATTCGTTAAACCAGCGATTCTAGCAGCAGAGGAGAGCTTCCGCCACCAGGAGCAGCAACGAATCCAGGGCGAACTCGATGAAGAGAAATGGGGTCTCATAGAAACAGAGGAAGAGAGGCTCAAGAATCAACGTAAAGAAATTTGAGGAGTAATCCAAGCCACCACAAATACACAGGCTATACCACTAATGTTAATTTGTGGTGGCTCGGCTGTGTTGAGGGAGGCTTTGCGTAGTTAAGCAAGACATAATGTAAATAAATGCACTTAGTGTAGTGATTTGCAGTTTTCCTTTGCTTTGTGGACTAATGCATGCGACAAACGCACGGTCTTCGCACAAAATACTGTCATATGCTTATGTAGCATATAAACAAAGTGCATGTAATGCAATGCAGCACCAAGTTCAAGTTTGCGGTGCAGTGGACTAGCCTTGATGTTTTTGAACTTGAACATAATAAACCTAATTAGTACACAAACACGAATACATGTAAATGATTCCATTCGCACATGAATATGTGTAAGTGCATTTACTCATATAGGAAAGTGCATTTTCACATGTTTATGTGTAGATGCATTTACGGAGTATTTAAAATTTTCAAATGTGAAATTGTAAAGTGCAAGTGCATTAATAATTGTTCAAAATTGTGAATGTACTACATAGTACGCGTAAGTTTTGGACTCCATCCTATGGATTCAACATAAAAAAGACTGTGTTGTATTGGTGATCATTTTATTTCATTTAATCTTATGTAAAATGACCTGTTCCCCATATTATACTGTACTCCTGTGTTTGTGTTGTGTAAAATTACAGCTCAAGCATTCATCATGCGCAATGCAATCAATTCCGCGAGAGAAATTATGCAACATCAATATGCAACTTAACATGAAGTCCATGGCCAATGGTATGGTATATATATATATATATATAAATTCAATGATATGTCAAATGTAATCATGTTTTCAGAAGTGTGATTGTGTGTGAGTGAAGAAATGAGTGGTGAATGAGTGGGGTATGTAGAACGATGACTCGGGCGCAGGATAAGCGATCGCTTGGGACTCACATGAAAACGTGCAAAATCCCCTGTAGTTCGATATCCAGAAGAGTCATTATGCCGTATAGAATACCGCCCCCAGAATACCCGAATGGTTAGACTATTCAATCAACCCGTCCAGCCAAGATATTTTCCAACACAATAGTGCTTCAGCTTATTTGTCAATTCTTACCAATCCAAGCTATGCGTAAAATTATGCCAAGTCCCAGTCGTCTCGTTTCCCCAAGTTTTAGAAAATATAATAGAATGGCGTACACTAATAGAAAGCTTTCTACCTATAGCCAACACAGCTCCACGACAAAGATCTAATCCAATAGAAAGTGAACGTTGCATCAACATTAACAAAGAATAGTGGCTTGAAGCAGATGTCAAATGGGACTCCTAGGTAAACCCCAGGATACCCAAAAGCATGCGGCTCGGTTTTCCAATACCCGGAGGCCAAATTTATGAGTTTTCCACTCGCAAAAAAGTGCTCCACTACATTCACTATAAACTAGCTGGACCAGTCCACCTCGGCAATTACTTAATGGTCAACGGACAATGTCTGGAGTTTGAGCTTTGTCTGGAAGCAGAAAACCAATTTGCCAATTCTACTACAAATCATTCATCAATTCACCTACATTGAAACAGTCTGAATAATATACAACTCCGAAACAGTTCGCCCAATTGACCCCACCACGGGATTATACGAATCACCAGTATTGTTTCTGATCAACCCAGGTTGGGCACACTGCCCACCCAATTTGTGTGCACGATTCTATGAAATCAACATAAGTAATACCGTGTACGTGCGTCAAGTACAACCAACGACGTTATCAAATCAAACCAATGACCTATTCATTGCGGAAATGGGATTATCAGAGGCCGGATGCCTGTGCCATAATTACACTCACGAGGCCGCATGGGCTAAAAGAAAGCAAGTCGCAGAGTTTAAGTTACGAAAAGCCATCAGGCATGAAATGAGTGATTGGCATCTTATAACTACCAAGCCTGATATATTTTATCAGATTGACAATCTAATAAAGGACTAGCAAAAAAAACTTAATCTAAGCTTCATCTAATACTGTTAATCAACCTACAAACTGGATTTTTTGTGGAAATTAATTATTCATGTGCTCACACTCGCGTTTTACAGGGATCGTGTATACACTGTTACAATGTAGTATACAATAAGTTAAGGATTCTAATATGGGCACCACCTGGAAATTGATCTAATTTCGGACACACTTCGTTCAACAAGACGATACAGCTGGGAAGTGAAAGCATTGAAATATGACCACTGAATATAAATTAGAAAACGCGGACCTAATTGTTACAGAAAGCCTATAAATAAGCCGGAAGGAGAATTCTACCCTTCAGTGCGTTTGGTTCAGTTGTTTTCTACCTTTATTGCTTTGTTTAAAATGCAGTCCAGCCGTTTTCAAACTTCTCTGCTCAAGTATTATTCTGAATCAACATCATTCAAGATATATTGGGCGACTGTTTCAAATTTATTTCGTTTATAAATCCTCTGCTTAAGTTTTATTCTCATTTAACATCTTTTCAGAAATATTGTGTGTTTTAGTGACAAAGTTTAGTTTAAAGGTCCCAGTACAATAAAGTTTGCTGTTCAAGTTCTACAGAAACTTCCAGCAATGATTGAATTGGACGAGAATACCTTTGGAAACTTAGGACACCGTCGCGTAGGCGGCCTGTACGGATTTACCCAATATGAGAAAATTAGGGACGAATGGTAAGGAATTAAACTTTTACATTCAAAACTAAATTTAGTCAGTGGTTTTCAACAGTATTTACGTAAAGGTAGCATTATAACTGTTTGGAGAGAAGTAATTCAACTGCAAATTATCTTCGCCAGTTCTTGACTACAAAGCAAAGTTATAAATTGTCAGCAATAAATTACGGAGTACAGAAGTTGCCCTATTTTTTGACGGAAGACAAATATGCAGGCAATAAAAATGACTGGAAATTAAATGAGGGGATGACTAATATCTGACAAATAAATAAAAAAATTGACAGTTTGAATTTCAAGTACAATAAAAATAGAAATAGAAATAAAATACCTTTCATTATTAAAGCAAAAACGATCCAGAAATCAAACTTGCTGCTTTGTTGAGGATCGACATCCTGGCAAAGTACTTCAGAATCGGGATGGATTACCTTATCAAATCCCACAGGCAGGTTTCCGGGTACAGTACATTTTGTGAGTCGAGGAGTCCAATTAATAACAAACTCACAACCGGACTCCACACAATCTAAACACTTTTGGTTAGCCTCACATGCTGTAGAATGTTAAAAATGCTATTGTGTTTGTTCCGACCGGGGACTTCAGTGGCGATGAAATCAATTGTAAGGAACCAAATGGGTCATGCTGACCGAGGTTTCAGTCCACGGCCGCCGGCACAGTTATTTGTGAATGGACGGGTGCGGGTGCACCACATGTGCATGCGGCGGACGTGTGAGTCAGAATTGGGATGTCAAATGCATGCTTGGCAATAAACACATAAAAATGCATTTCCTTTCAGGTTGACTTTTGTCACCGTTAGTTCTTGCAGATGAAAGCAAGACAAGGGTTTTGTTGTTAAGATAAGAGTAACTATTTGTGGGACAAAGGGACAGTGGAGATTTGGGAGTTGAGTTGGAGTTTTGGGTTCAGGGACTTGCGTTGACAAACACATGCAATAAACGGATTTCTTTTCTCCAAGTTGGGAGCAAATATTAAAGTGTATTATTTTTTATTATTTATGCATGAGGCAATATTTACTAGCAAACAGGTTCCCGACATATTTTAGCGACGAGGATGGGATATATTCATTAGTAAATTATTTAATATAATTATTAATTGGGATCCTTCAGTTTATTGTTAACTAAAAGTTAATTTGGAACCTACGAAAGTGCGTGCAAATACAAAGTGAAGCAGTGTTAATTGAAGTTTAAGCTCAAGTGAACCTAAATCTTATTCCCAGCAAAGAATTTGTTTTAAAATTGATCCGGTTGAGTGTGGTGATTAAGTGAAACTCCTTGACGAGTCTTGTCCGCGCCGCGAATTAATTGTTCAAATTTTGCCTCAAAACCCCTATACAGGAATACGGAATAGTTAAAATTGGCAATGAGTGGAAAGTGCATTTTACAGGAATATATGACAGACAAGTGCCTTCAAGCGAACATGGATAATGAGGTGTCGATCTCAAGCAAGTTAAGAGGCTAGCACTATTTATTTATTTTTCTTCCATTTATTCTTATAATCTTAATTTGTGGAATATCTCTTATCCGCTCCTCATAAATCTTGCCCCGAAAGTAAACGTGGGATAAAATACAGGAGACCCTTTTATTTCTGATTGTATTTTATTTTCGAATAGCCTATTGTTAATTTAGCCTATCTTTTGCATTTAAAATTTCGTACTTTATATGCTTAGCATAATGTATAGTAAATAATATTATACGTAATTTATTTTAATAGCAGTTCAACAAAGGTGGTAGCGAATGAGGTAATCATTTATTTGAGCGTATGTTTAGACTCTACAAACCTCATTTGTTAGGATTTGTGGATAATTAGAAGTTATAGCGAGGAATCACAATTTATTTTAGAGAACTCAGGCTTATTTTTTTTTGGTTTCAAAATGAGTAAATCTGTGTACAAACAATGCTGCGCTCCGTCACCAATAATTCGTCAAATCCAGCTCAAGCTCCCGAAACTTAACTTATGTGACATATGTTGCACCATGGAGACTAGCAAAATGGATTCGTATAATCTCTCCACTATTGACAAATTGAATAACTCCCGAAGGGCTAATGCATACTTGAGCTGTAAGGCGGTGTTTCAGGCAATAGAGATCCAGGAGCTCAAGCAGAAAGTGCAAGCATTTGAGCATGAGATCAATACGCTCAAGAATACTTCTGTAGCTAGAGACAGGCTTCGGCTTGACCTGGAATGCATTCAGCAGCAGGTAAAACGCATCTGGAAGACCCAAGAGCTAGATGATTATGAAATGCTGCCTGCAAACAACTGCGACGGCGACGCCGGCGGAGAACCTAAGGGCAGTGCCGTGCAGGTTAGGGCGGCGGTGCCTAACAAACCCTTGCCCCGATCAACAACACATTGCATCTAAACCAATCGGTAATGTAAAACTTTTAGTTTTTTTAGCTCCATTTAGTTGGATTAATTTTTTGCTTAAGATTTGCTAATCACTGCAAACTAGCCTAACATTTATTTTACAGTGGGGAACTCTACTGAGGCTCTTGAGCCAGTTTTGGCACAGAGGATTTACGGCTGACTCAACGAAGAGTTGACTTGTGCTGAGACCCAGCCAAGCCGTGTTATTCCTCAACTCCAAAACGCAAATGCGTGAAAAATGGTAACGACGCTAAATCCAGGTAATCATTTAATTTTATTCAATTTGTAAACAGGCGATGTGCATAATTTATAAGTTTTTTTTTCTGCGGAAATTGTGGGGAAAGCACCACAGCACGTAATTTTTGACTACCAGTTTCGATTCGCCTTACTCAATAAATTCCGTCCCGGATTGGAGGTCCACCTTCAGAATGGATGGATTTTTACCATTCCCATTCTCTTTCCGAATTTACGTAGAAATAAGAGGAAATGGACTTTGATAACACTCCTTTGAATTTCAACTGGCAATGAGGATGCACAGTCGGCTTCTCATGATGCTGATTACATTCAAGCATCTTTTACAGATGAGCTTGACACTGAGCCACCCTTGCAAAAGTTTAAGAGAGTACGAGCATGTCGGGATCTGGACGACCTAAAAACCGGGACAGAGAGATTTTTACTCTTCCCGCGAAGTGATTCAAGACTCAAAGCCTTTGTCAATATGGTTTATTCGGCAAATAGGCCGGAAAGCGAGCCGAACGGGAATGCAGCAAAAGCAATCTTGCCTGTGTCAACTGTGCCAAGCTGCACAATGTGTCAGCTAACCGAGCCAAATTCCCAATGATTCTGCAGTTTTATGGGCCCAGAATGACAAAATCTTCTTACTACAAAAAGAGTAGTAGATTATAAGTAATTTGTGTGGATATTTTTAGTGTATATATATTTTAAGTATATATTTTGTGAGTGCAATTATACACATTAGTTTGCATGAAAATTTAAAAAAATCGCAATCTAGAACTTCGTGTGCCAATTTATTGCCATAAGAGATTTGGAAGGAATCAGTGCCGGGTATTCCGAGCACAGCAGCTAAAAACTAACTCTAGCTAAAATCCAAAACTTCCAGCGCATGTGCTGGAAGGGAAAAATCGATGGTTTTTCCTTGTCTTAAAATTAATTTTTAAAATATAGGGCAGGGGCAAGTTGAGTTTAAACACTCATGGAGGAGGCCTGGGTTGAAGTGGTTGGCCCTAGTCCCTTGCATTTGAATTGCATTGTATGCCTGTGTGTGTGTTTTTGTATTTGAGGATGAAATGCAAAACGTCTGTCTTCACAAATTTGGACGGCTGACTCACCGCGGGCATTTCAGCTGTGAAATGAAAGGGACGCTCATTCCACTTGAGAAAAATGTGGGAAGGGAGGAATGGATGAGCCAAAACGCCGGGCATTTCAGTTTGGGAGAAGGGACGCTCTTGATTTTTAAATACTCAAAATTTTACACCTTCCAAAAAGCTGTTAAAGGTTAAAAATTAAATTCAACGTACGAGTTGTCGGGTACTAGTGAAAGGTCTAGTGCCTCTTTCGACGACGAATTTCGAATTAGTGGAATCGGACGAAAGGTTTGAGAAGAGTTAACCTGGCTGTTTAAAGACAGGACGGATTTTCCTTGGAGTGAATTGAAGATTTCAAGTGGGCGTAAAGTGCTTTTTGAGCAAGTTGACGGTAAGGGACATATCAACAGTTATTACCTGATATTCTTATTTAAAAGACATGGTCTAGTTTTATTCAAGTTACACGTCCAGTATTAAGTTTAGGTTCTGTTTTATCTATTTTTGACAAGATATTTCCTTTCTATTTATTTGGAAGATACAGTCGTGCTAGCTTGCTGCTTTCTTATTTATTGAGAAAAAAATGAAATAGAGTGAGCCTTACCCACATTTTATAACGTAATTTGGTGGTTTGGTGTACTTCCAGTTTCTAAATCTGAAACCCGGATTTTTGCAAGCCAGTCGGACCTCCGATTATACGAACTTATCCAACAACTACAGATTTGGGGTTATCTGGTTACTCCAAAGCAAACGATGGCAGCATCCCAATCAAAAACACGGCAAGACTTGGGGGAAGAAGATTTCTCCACGATTTCAATGCTACCATCTTTATTTCCTCCCCGTGTAAGCTAAATAAATAAAAAAACTACAGTTTTAAAAAACGCTGATAAACAAAATAATTTTATTTACTTATTTACAGGTAGTTAAAATAACTTCAAGAACAGCAGAGATTGCTTGGAGCCGCGCTGAAAAATATGACGAAAGGGGCAACAATATTTGTGAATTATGAATTTACACCGTCAATAGAAATGGCGCTAAGTGAAATCTATTTTCAGCCGTCAAAGCCAAGAGCAAAAAATATTTTTAACAATGAACGTGACAGCAAAATTGACATTGCTAAACGAGAGGAGGCGGATGTGAAAATTTACAAGACGACAAAGAACCAGAAGTTGTTCTCTTTTGTGACTGCAATTAATAAAGCTATGAAGACATGGGAGAGAAGAAGAATTGTAATGAATTTAAAATTGACGGAAAAAAATGAAACTATAGTCATCGTTCAAAATCATCATGACCATGTGATTCGATTTGAACCGGAAGAATTTTGCATCGCTCTCGGCATAGAAGATAAGGCGTTCGAGCCGGGTCATCATAAATGTCCAAATCCCGTAGTTCAGAAACTGTACAGGAAAATCGAGGTCACATTGGCTTTGAGAATTTCCGACTACCGAGACATTCCTTCCAGCGTGCACGTGCCCGAGCCAAAAATTAAAAATGTGCAAGAGTTGATTAAGAACATAAATTCCAGCATATCCGAGTTTAATGTGCGATTCACATATGACCATGTAAATTTTGAATATTTTAATGAGAAGAATATGCCAGTGCGGGTGCACTTGTCCCCGTTCCTTGCCACCATTTTTGGCGTCCCCGAACCCAACGAGTATTGGTTTACAGGCTAGCGCGTCACCCACTCCACGTTTCCTGTAATCGGTTTTGACGTAAAACCCCCACAATTTGTCGTGGTTGAGTGCGATCAAGTGGAACCCTCATATATGCGAAATGGGTGCCTATTTCCAGTGCTGGAAATGTTTCCGTTTCCTCAAAAGCCGGGAGAAATGGCAAAAGTGACTCTCCATCCCGCCAATTATGTTGCACTCAAGGGACAAATGCTGGAAAATGTTTCAATACGATTATTGGATGAACATTTGAGGAAACTTGACACGGATGCCGGGACAGTGACAACCGTCGTAATCAACTTGCGCCAAAAGCAGATTTGACTCTTATGATCGGCGCTTTTAAAATTGCAAGTCAGTATTCAGCCACCACTCAAAGTGAACACAGCTTGCTAAAATGGAATCGGAAATTTCAGCGCCATCATCGCCACCTTCTCCACCGTCTTTTGACTCGAAAAAGAAAAGAGTCAGAGCGCTGGAATGCACGGACGATCAGTGCGAATTAAAAACGCACGAGTGTCCCAATCAAATTGGAATGGGTAGTGTCGGTGTGGGGGGAATGTTTCCTCAAGATTTGCAGTAAATAGTTTCACCGCCCGGAGCGAAAGGAAAAAGGCGAAGGAAAAATTCAAAACCGAGAAGGCATGTTGCGAAACGTAGAGCCCCTGCCCGCTGCCGGGAAAAGCGAATCGGGCGTGGCAAAAGAAAGTCCTTGGTCGGTAAAGGCAAAAGAAACTCCCAGTTTGCAAAGGTAAAAGCAGGAGAAAGCAAAAAGGTGGGGGCTGAAAGGCAAGAAACGTCGCTCCGCTGCAAAGATGCGGGGCGGGGGGAAACAAAAGTCGACTCCTGCGAATCGTGGTCGCCTGATTGGACGGGGCAAAAAATCCGCTACTTCCGCTGCAAATAAAGCTGGCAAATCGAAAAAGACGCCAGTTGCTCCTCAGAATTCGCTCAGTCCTCTCGTTCTTAAATCCATCAGAGCTTGTAATTTTCAAAGAAAAATCAAATAAATCAACATGGACACCGTCACCCGAGTCTCCTCCCAAATGACAAAGTTTAACGGTTCTCGCTCTGCAATGCGGAGTAATTTGTCTTTATTTAATCTACCCCCCACCGACGACTATGTTGTGTCAACACAATTCACACCCTTCTCTCCAATTAATCTTCTCTCCGAAAGTTACGTTCCCGTGACGTTTTGTATCCCCTCTACATCACAGTACATCTCCCTTCAAGAATCATTCCTGTACATTCAAGCAAAAATTGTAAATACGGATAATACTAACATCGCAACTACGGACAAGGTGGCTCCGACAAACAACATTTTTCACTCCATGTGGAAGGACTGCACCCTTAGCCTGAATGGATTCCCAGTTTCAAATTCCCAATTTAATTACCCATACCTGTCTATTGTCCCCACTCTACTAATTTATGGAAAAGGGGAAAAGGAGTCCGAATTGACTTCGCAGCTGTACTACGAGGATACAGTGGCCGGCACATTTGACGACAAGAATAAGGGATTTCAGACCAGGATGAAGCTGGCGGAAGGGTCCAGAGTACTTGATTGCTTGGGTCCTCTTTGTGTGCCACTTGCACAGCAAAATCGATACTTGATTCCAGGATGCAGTCTAAAATTAGAGCTGACCTGACAAAAGCCCGAATTCGCGCTCGACTCGCCCGTCGACACAAAGAATTACAAAACTGTTTTGGAGCAAGTGACATTCTATGTCAAAATGATGACGGTTAAAGAAAACATTGCAGCAAATCACCTCAAGCAAATTCAAAAGAACCGAGCATGCTATCCAATTCGCGATGCCGTCGTCCGTACCGCGCAAATTGCTCGTGGGACAACGTCATATCTGAGCACAAATTGTGGGTTGGAAAATTACCTCAAAATATAGTTGTAGGTCTGGTCGATACGGATGGCTACAATGGAAAACTGACAAAAGGATTTGCTAATTTTGAATCCG
>JAAXYW010001433.1:0-21588 GCA_036851895.1 Orthonychiurus folsomi | reverse complement strand
AGCCCGGAATTGTAATGATGTGTTTATGTATTTTATTGTATTTGGAGCGTAGATACAAAGAATTAATGTTTTTATAGTTTTTATTATTTGAAAACCTCACATTTCCCGCTCGCTGTTAAAAAACAAATTGTAATTACGAATTAAGTTGATTAAATTTGACGCACTGAAAAAGCCGAGGGGTAGAAAAATTGCTTTTGATGAATGTACGCAGCCGGGAGAAAGGTGGGTGAAAGCACGTGCCAAACTTAACATGTGAGTAAATGAAGGGAATGGGGAGTAAAATATGTTGGATCTGATGGATGGGTGCTCTTTGGGATGGAGGGAAGAGATTGAATCTCATTCAGCATATTGATTCCCATGCATTCCCTTGTCAAAAGCATCCCCCTCATCCCTTTCTTCGCCTTGACTTTTAACAATAATGCATCCTCCATTCCATCCCTCCTCATATTTCTCTTTTCCGTCCTCCACACCAAAGGAAAAGTTCTTCTTTTCTACATAAACGAATTTCAAGGAGCTCCCCGCTCTCAATTCAAAAATATGTAAATATGTGGCATTTTGGAAGTACTGAAAAAATACTGTAGTGTTGTATGCACCTCAAGATTCGCGATTCACAAAAAGAATTGGGAGAATCATTTTTTGTGGAACAAAATTTGTACTAACTTCATCAAAAATGGAGGGAAAATAGCACAATAACTTGAATTTTGATTATTAAAAAAACAAAAACAAGTCAAATTTGGATATTTAGTATTTAAATATTGAAAAAATACCAAATTTTATAAAAACACGGAGTAAAATGCAACAAAGGTTGAATTTTGATTGTTGAATTTCTTTCAAGACCCCTAAGAAATTTGCATAGCAATTTGCAAGTTTTATATGTCAATGACCTCTTCTTTCATCCTTTCTCTATTTTGTTTTTGTCTACCCTCACCCTCGTCAAGAATATTAAAATTTGGCATATGTATGTATACGTATCGTATTACACTACACGTATCAGAGACAAACAGGAGGGGACGCGTGGCTGACACTTGTGCATCCCGAACCTATAAATATCAGAGCTGCCTTTATTCCTGGTGACATTTTAAAGGATGCCCCTCGCCTTCACTTCAAACTTTCCCTTTATGACGCCTGACACTTTTCAATTTTGATTAATGGACAATCTTGTCCCCATTTTGGGGAGGGAGAAGACTGACTGACTTATTTCTTTTTAAAAGTCAAACATCTTTCCTCCTCCAAATTGTTTTCCTTCCCTCACCTTCCCTCGTTGAGAAGTTAACGAGGTGTGGTGTTTGCTCAGAGTTCTTTTAAGCATACACAAGTAGGGGGAAAGAAGAAAGAATCTAATGTAATGAAAAATTGGGTTTTCCCGCCATCGCCATGCCATGCCACGCCGTCTGACTCCTTTTCCAACTTTTTTTTTTGTTTCTGGCGCGTCTTTTGAGTTTGACTCCCCCTCAATTCAAACTTTCCTCCCGTCGAAATTCATGATACAAGGGAAAGCCTTGGCGTTTGACAATGGTAAATGGCCCACTCAATACATACGTACGTACTACGTACACAAGGAATTTCAATAAGGGATGCGACGGGTGCAAAATGGAATGGAATACGGATGGACGGACGTGCAGAAAAGTCTATAAAACAAAATCAAGGGGAAAAGAAGATTTTCCACATCTACATGGGGTACACGGTACATGCCAAAAAATAAAAATACATATATAAATACAAGCAAAAATTCCAATGGGACTCACAGTGGACTTGAACCGTCATCCTTTTACTCACAGAGGGTGGCACGCCGTCTGGAATGAATAATGTACGCAAAAATTTGTTTGCAGTATTATAAATTGAAATGTACAGGTAATATTGGTGTTTGGTGTTGTAATTAGCAATGAAGATTATAAAAACTGTCTCACTTGACGCAATGCACAAATATGTTCCCATCTCCGAGCGTGTGACTTTGGAGAGATTGAGTACTTCCCCTTCGTGTGATTTTACTGGAAAGATATTATAAAAATTAGTCATAAAGATTTGAAGTACACGGAAAATGCTCAAATTTGAAATTAAGTGCAAGAATTGATAGTATTTCGTCAAGAAAATTTTAAATTTTGCAAAAACCTTCCTTCAAATTAGAAAACCGGCTAAATTCAATTTCAAAGCTTCTAACAGTAAAACCGAATATCTAAGAACGTCAATTTTTTAAAATTACCTTCTCTTAAAAATAGAATGAAATTATAACGTATTATTTGCGTTTTAACTTTCATATTTCTATTTCAAAGCATAGCACAGGATTTCTCTCAAATGCAAAAACTAACTGTGCATTTGTAAATTCCCGCCTGTATATTAACCATCCTATAAAGGAATACAATATACAACAAACCTTTCCTTTTCCCGCCTTGGCCTTCCTTGATGATGATGTGGTTGCCGTCCTCCTTCTTCCAAGTGATTGTTGGTTTAGGGTACCCTTTGGCCCGACAAATGAGTTTGGCCGTCCCACCCTCAGGAACCATCACATCCCCGGAAGTTTCCTCAGATGTAATGTCGGGAGGAATCACGACTTCCAAATTGGCCATCTGACACCAACCAAATCCAAAGGGGAGTCAATAAACAATGGCTAAACGCTACAACCCTCCCTTCCCATCCCTTGCCACGTTAACGCCAGGTAATCAATAACCATACATCCCTTGTCTGTGTCTCAACTTTCACCATGCGATACGGCGTAGCATAATCTGTCTTATGATACAGATACACCCTAACGCACGTACGTACTGTAACTATGGATGTGTCATGCATAATAAATTGTTTGTAAAGGAAAACCCGGCCTGAGTCGTACTCGTAGCTCAACGTGTCACGTTTTTAATTGTTGTTTTTGCCCTGGTGGCTTAATTACACCTGTTCGCGTTGGACTTTCACCCGGTATTTTTCCACTATGTTTTTGTATTTGCAGAAAAAAGCGGGGGCGGTTTCTGAGGAATTATCCTATGGATTTTTTCTACGTTAACCCACTTAATTTATAAAATTAAAAGGTTAAAAATAGCCCACAGTTGATGACTGAGTTTCATCATAATGTACATATGTGCGTACGAGAGTACGTGACTCAATCTAGACTCCATGCAATCAGTAGGGTTTTTTTTAATATCGACAAAAATTGAACTACCTGCTGAAGCATTGGCATCGTATTGATCTGACACATATAGTTACCTGCGGGAAATCAAACAAGAGAGGAATAATGCGTTAGCCTCAGTCCTGTACATACATTTATAGAAATTCCATTTGACTGACGTAGGTCAGGTCAAAGTTCATCATGTGAAATGACTCACCTCTGTCTAACCTCTGGACGGACTTGATTTGTAGTGTCCAGGTCACCCTGTCATTCATGGTGACGGATAGACGGGCATTGTTTGTAATTACTTGATCATGAATAGCCAGAATGGCTTTCGTGTCCACCTTGATCCAGGCAATCTAAATCCATGCGAAAAACACCATTGAAAAATGAAATTCTTAGCTATAATAAATGTGTGTCTTCAATTTCTAAAAATTCACAATTACGGCAAATATTCTTAACAATTATGCCAAGAAATGGTAAAAAATACAAATACATGTAATGTGATATATTCAACAATTTGCAAAACTATGCCAAGAAATTGCCTAAAACAGCTAATATTATTGGAAAAAATATCCTATTCTTTTTAAATGCAACAAATATAGGTATACATAGGTATTTGTTTTAAAAAATCCTACAATCCACCAAAAACACTCAATGTAAATGCGCGCTCTACCGCACCACACCATTTGACCTATTCAATTGACTTGGAAAAGTCCCACCCCCATTTCCATTTGCATTGCGTCATGCATAAAATTAAGTTTGTATGCTATGCTACACCATGCCGCCCGCTCCGCGCCTTGCATCCTCTCTTGTCCAGTTCCAAATATAAATTAGGCCCCGAAAAACTTTCCTTTGTTTAGAATACTTATGAGGAGGACCCTCGCCATTGTCACGAAACCTAGAGAGTTTATGGCCAAACGTTCATGTCGGACAGGAAGGGCCAATCATTTACCTAATCACATTTGAAAGTTACATGGGCTTCCCGCCATCCCCGCTCGTACGTATGTGTATGTGTGTATGCCACGGCCACGTAATGCATGCATTTCAATGTACCCTACGTACCCTGGCGGGAATCTGACTCCGGCCAACTAGGAGAAGGGCCACAGTCAGCCAAGTGAAAACTTGGAGCAATAAATCACCCCATGTGTTAGTTTACAATTGAGGGAGAAAGTTTTGTCATGTATTAATTAAAACCTTCACGCAAATATTGTTAGTGCTATGGGCATAGCATGGCATGGCATCGGAGCCGCAATGCCACGTGCTCACACAGCACGGCCTAACTTTCACCATGCCATGCCATGCCATGCTAATTCTACTGTACGGTACGGTATGTATGGTACAGCACGACGCGTAATACTAAGGAGGCGTCAAAGTCACCCTATGAATACCAAATCCACAAGGGACGAGGACGACGCGACACGGAGAAAATGACACTTCCAAAATATCATTTTACAGAAGATGAAAAACAATGTTCTTAGTTTTGAGACCTACGTAACGTACGTGACGGGAAGCGGGATTCATCAAATTCAAACCACAAAAAGTGACAGACTGAATATATCCTGAACATAGTAAACTTTCTTGAGAAGGAATCCGAACTTCTTAAATTAAAATGTCTTGGGGGAAAATGAGGTTGGGATTCATTCGACAGTTCATTAGAAGTAATGCCCGCGCGGCCCGGGCTGTGCTGTGTTTTGTTGGATTAGATTAAAGTCCGGATTTGGGGTACCTACTGTACTGTGCTGTACTTGTACATTGTACTGGGTGTCCCAAAAGTCCCGGTACGGTACGGCATTGTATAGGCAGGAGTGGACATTGTATATAGGAAAATCCGAATCCGACCCTCTCCAGCAGATTTCACACCCAAAATCCAATTAATTAACAAAGTAGTAGTACAAATAGGGCCAACGAGCCGCAGGGGAATTGTCATTCTCATTTTGCCTTGACGGGGGAGTGGAATTCAGGGCCTGGCAAATGCATTGGGGCTTACGCTTTACATTGTACTTTTCCGCAACAGCTAAACTTACCCGATGACCTCCGAGATTATCGACCATGCAAGTGAAGCTGGCATCCTTCCCTTGGATTTGAGTCACATTCTTCAGGGTCCCCAAGAAACGTGGCTCGAATGTGGGGTTATCTGAAGGTAATGAAATAGAAGGAAGAAAAACTTTAGAGTGGTGTGGATGGGGAGGGAGGTCTTAATTATTCCGGACATGCATGTTTGCATACGAAAAATTAAAGTTTACCGCGTAGAATTGGGTGGGAGCTACGCAAATGTGACGGGCGACGGCAAACTGGGGTCAGTCATGCTACGCCGCGCCCCGCCCCGCCCAGCAAACAAATATTATCAAGAATTGATTTGCTTCCAGCGTTTATTTTTATTGATGGAAGTTTTAATGTTACCCATTTGAGAAAAATTTCATCATATAAATTTACAAAAATAAATCTGTCAAATTTTTGCAAACAATATTGTCAAAATATCTAGAGAAGGAAAAATAAAATCGAATACATTAAGGCGGAATAATAATTTTGTTTAGTAAATGTTTTTAGGTAAGAGATTGCTAGATTATCAATACTTTGCAGATATGCTCAAATTCTAACGATTTAAAAAACTAGGCTTTACATATTTTGTTAAAAATAAGTCAAAATTTGAAGAAACGAATAAAATTTCTTACAATGCGTAGAATATTTCAAGTTTATAAAAAGCCGTATTAAATATGTGCCAAACTTTTGAAATTTTTTTAACGGTTTAATTTTTAATTTAACATTGTTGTATATGACCCAATTATATATTGAACGACATACACACGTCTCAAAATTTGCAATACCGCGCAACGGCGCTGAAATGCGCGCTATTAATTTCCCTGCCAATGAGTGACCTTATGGTAAACCAGGACATGGCCACAGTACGAGTAATGCGTTTAGTATGCGAGCCCCGGACGTGGAAAAATCCCCTTTTGGTCCGTAGCAGCAAAAAAAAATCCTGAGACCGGTGAATCGTAAGTATGTTTGTAGTCCCCAAGGGTACGAGGAAGCAATCCCGGTGATTTAACAGGAATGAAGTTTCATCTGCTGATAAACGAGGGCTGGCCCGGATCCGGGGGAAAGGAAAAAGCTGATGACAAAAATGTGTGAAAATTGTACCCCCGACTCCAATCCGTCCCATCCTCCCCACTCCCCACTTTCTCCCGGGTAGTTTTTCTTTCGGACAAGACGTGTGGACTAGGCCCCAGTGACCCTGTATCTAATCTCAACACAACCAGCCAAGGCGACATTTGGAAAAACCAACTCCTGATCATGATAAGGGAGAAAGTTGACACTTTCTTTGGAGGAGCTCGTAAATACTTCCATCGCTCCTTCATTGCTTTCCCAGCTTTCCCTGTACTGTGCCATGGCGTGGGGCTCACAAATTTACACTTTGTAAGCGACTTAATTTGAGGGCGGGGGTTCGCCTCGCTTTATGGTACATTGTAAATAAAGTTGTACTAGGCTATTTGTTTAACATTGGGTTTCTCCAATAGGTATGGAGTTTTGAAGAAAAGAAAACTTGTAGTGCATTCCTTGTAATAGTTTTTACGTAATACAATTAAGCCGTATGAAGTACACTTCTCTTAACATGGAAGAGAAAAGAGAACCGCGTGCAAAAAACGACAAATTGGAATTCAAATTCGTTTCTGTTGTGTTTAGTTTACAGTTTGTACACTCGGCAAGTGTCCTCAATGACAGGGTCATTAGATCGAGAATTTCAAATTTTGTTCAATTAAAAAAGCAAAATTTATCTAGTCGAATGCTCCGTTTTAACTTTGGAGAAAGCTGACTTTCACCGCAGCCCATGCAAGTGTTTGGTTCTCTAATGTTTGGGTGAACCCGCTTTCTCCCCCCAAAAAATGCTTTCACCCGTTAAAAGAATGTATAAACAGAGATTGTCAGCCATACGCACTTTCCTTCAATAAAACTGAAATTGTTCTCCTCCCCCTGCCTTGGAGCGTTTGAGGACGGACTTCTATCTCATACCATGATTTGGAATGGAACCACTTGACTTGACCTCCGAAATTCCGAGTCCAATCATAACATTGACATCTCCCATCCTAAAAACTTTCACCACATGTGCAATTTAGTATTAGGCCTCAGGCCATTCAAAAATCTTAGGTTCCTTTTCTTATTTTTTTGTCAAAACAAAACTGCCGTGCATTAATAACACGTACGTAGCCATGCGCATGTAAATATTAAAAGAGCAGCAGCTGTAAATCATCCCCTTAAATAAAAACATCACATAAAGAAAAGAGACAAATTCAGAAAATGGGGGGTGTGGGTGGGGGGTTGGAGATGAGAATCAATTAAAAGTTGTGTGCAGAGCTAAGGGGTCCCTGGAGAGCTCTTTTTGTGTTTCGTGTAATAATGGGGGAAAGCAGCGGCACGAGCATTCCATATCTTGGCCCCTCATCTCACAATTAATAATATTGCCTGTCCTTACACAAAAACGTACGTACGTACGTGAGCGGCATGGCATGGCACGGCGAAGGTCCTGGGTCCTTCTTAATAAGCCAAGGAATGCGGACTCGAGGAATTCTCTTCTCCCACTAATAATTTTGCATACGGATCCCCCATTATGTGAAGGGGAGCCGGGGCTGACTTTCCCCGCTTTCTCCATTGCCACTGGAATTTCTCCAGCAGCAATTCCATTCCTGTTCAACTCAGCTCGCAGTCCATCCATCCATGGAGCGTTTTCATAATCCTGGGATACTAAATGCTATGCTATGCTGTGCCATGCAATGCAATGCTGTGTACTTTAGATGGTGGTATGGCACGGACGGCACTTATCTCTCTTTTACTACAAAGCATGACAAAGTCAAATCAAAACATTTTCTGAATAGCTGTTGGCTCCGCCGGCCAATTTGCTCTTTAGGAAAAGGAAAGGGATGCTTTTGGTGTTTTGGCACGGCCTGTGAAAGGGCTCTTGATTATGTCGAATATTAGTTAGGAACACAGGCTTAACCGCAAAGGGAATTCAATTTGATAAACGCGGGAAATTTGAAGCATTTGATAAATTATAATTTTGACCTGCTGGCTGAAGAAAAGGTAGAACTTGAAATTTAACAAGGTACGAATACGAATGCAACTTAATTCAACTAAAACTCCGTGCATTTGTTTTACATAGTGCAGTATCTTGAAACGTTTTGATTTTCTTGGCTTTAAAGAAAACAAATTTAAATGTCATAAAAAACATTTGTTTGTTTTTTACCGTTAAATTATACAAAAAGCATCCGTAAAACAACACATTCCTTTGCATTTTAGTTTAAAATACGCATAATTAGTGGGACAAAAGTGAAAGTAGCACATAGGGCCACCCTGAAATGTGGATTTTGCGGTTTTAGAAGACAAATATTTGTTGTATTCCTTTTTAGCGTTGTAGTTTGTACCACAGTTTCATTCAAATTAAATGTAAAAAATACAAAAAGATAAAACCAAACTTTAAGCACAAAAACACATGCAATCTATTTAAAAATTAGTAAAATATAATTACGTGTTTTTTTAAAGATGCGAGCCATGCCATTACACTGCATGGGTCTGTTTCTTTCTCCGGTAGCAACTTTTACAATCTGCTTTGAAATACAAAAGGAAATACCCAACCCGTCTGATTCTATTAGTTTGACTCCCCCTTGATTAAGCTATGCTTGGATGGCCGCAGCTAATAAAGGAGGAAAAGTTTGAAAACAAGGTCTGCCGCCACGACGAATTATGAGAAATTGTTTCAATGGGAGAAAAGGAAAAGCACGGGGCTGGAATAAGGTGATTAAATGAAATTCATATTGAATCTGAATGTAATCCCAACTAACGATTTCTGCTCCAACAGTCTCTTTTTCTTTCGTAGCCCCTTAATCCGTACGTAAGTACATTCAAATGAACTTCAGTCCCTTTCCTTATTTTTGAAAAATCCCGCGGCGTAGATTGTTTTCCGGTCGTCGGAACTTTGCTCTTTGCCACTTTAAATCCAAACTTAAACTTCTTTTCAGAATCGCGTCGCGGCGCGTCGTCATTCTCAGAAATTCGTATGGTTAATTATGACGAACAAATTAATTTTGGAAAAGTTTTAAGGGGGAGTGCTAACAATGGTGGATTCCAGGTACGCGCATGATGGTGCAGGTGTGAAAAGTGAGTCAAATTCAAAAGACGCGGCGAACCGTGGTTGTACGTCATCGCCTTCATTAGCTTAATGTGGTTGAATAAATTAATTTAATTAATAGGTAAAAGTTGTCGGCGCTACTTTGGGTCGATCTCAAGCTTGCAATGCACAATTCTGGGAATTGAACACAATATGGACAGCAAAATTGAAGATTTGGGCAAAAATTATACTTATTACTTTGTTTGATATGTATTAAAATTGGATACCTTCCAAAATTTTTGAATATTTTACGATTTGTATGTGAAAAAATTGATATTTTGCAAAATACTTTGCTAATAACTTGTAAATTTACAGTGTAATTTTCAAAATTTAGATAGAACTCGCTAAAGCTTGTATACTTGCAAAAAATAACTTACAACGTCAATATTCCATGTCCAATTTAAATGCATTTTTGTCCGTAAGAGCCCATTCTGTAGCACGGTTTAGTACAAAACCGACTTGTCTGGACCATTGCTTGCATTATGCGCTATTTCTAAAATTGCAAATGGCAAATTTGCGAATCCATTCAAATACTACGCTGAATGTTGTCTTAAATTCGATCTCCCCTTCAACACAACACGCCATCATCCCCCTTCGTCTCAACTTACATTCATTTCATACATATCTCCCCCTCCTCTTCCCTAGAATTGCATTACCCTATTTTGTCCAGGTTGGTTTCCTTCCTTTGAAGATGACAATAGGAAACAAATGACAATGGGAGCTGGCCTGCTCCTCTATGAGAGGACGACGCTACGCTACATGCTGGCAAAGGAAAAAGATATTGATCACTAACACCCCCGGAACAACGACACCCGAATCTTGAGACGCCGGGCCGGACTGGACGTCTCTAAAGACGTTACGTACGTACGTTACACCACATGCATCGTATGTCTGGACTCCAGTCAATGTTGTTACAATAAGAAGACCGTTTCCTTTCTTCCTTCCGAGGATCCCATTCACTTTCCCTTTGAACACAGCGGAAAACGTACGCGGAGAAAGTCAAAGTGAAAGCAAGCAGCAGTACTTTCTCCCGCAACAGGCAGGGCAGGCAATCCTTTGTGGTTTGTGTGCTTGCATGCACCACCGGTGAACTGTTTCGTTTCCTTGTGGTCAGTCCTCCCTCCTTCGATTTCCTTCTTTTTTAATTTGTAGTACAACATCAAATTAGTGGATCCTTTACAAGGGGGGAGGTTGGAGAAAGAAGGAAAGCATTGGAGGATATAGCCCTATATAGTCCGGAGAAAGTAGAAGTGTGTAAAAGGACAAAATGACATAAATTGGGTGTAGGGGAACTTGTATTAAGCTGATAATTAACAAATACAAATTATTTAAATGTTATGCAATGCTTTGTGAACCATAGTCATGTCATAAGTTGAAATATTACTCTATCTTTTGAAAACTTCATTTTAAACTCATTTCTACTGCGTTTTTGGCTGTTCTTAATATTCGATTTCAAGAATTTAGAAAGAGTATCAATTAAGGGCTTCTTCAAAATGCCTTATCGAAATTTGCTGGCTAAATCAAAATTCTTATAAAAAAGCGTATTAACAAAAAAATGTTATTTGAAATTTGCTGACTAAATCAAAAATCTTATAAAAAAGCGCATTAACAAAAAATGTTATTGGTAATTTGTACTTGCTGCACACATAGTTAATTAAAATAAATTATTTTGACAAATCTCCAACTCAATCTTGTACCCGCACTATGCCTCAGCGATAATATATTTGTCACCGTCACCGGAACTCATCCATGTGGAATTTGAGTCTCTAGATTTCTTTTTTTATGACAGTCCCCCAGCTCCCTTCACGAGGTGAAGTTTAATTTGGGGAGAGTTGTATAAATCCTCGTCTCCCTCCCTCCCCATCCCAGCAGCCCCCGACATCCTAGACTCACTTAAGGAGTTGAGGGTAAGACAATGAAGGGAAGGACGGCGAATTATAATAAATAGGACGACTACGACGCGCGGAAAAAAAGGAACTACTAAAGAGTGCAAGAGTTATGATAAGAAGTTAACGGCCCCGACTCCTCCATGTTCAATTAGTAGAGAACTTGCTGAAAAAGTCCATTAAGGGGTGAGGGAAAGTTTTCCAATTCGTATTCATTACACAGATGAGTAGGCAGGTAGGTGCATGGGGTGTAAGGCGGGAAATTGCTCCCGGTATTCAAAAAGACCCGCCCGGGAATGTCACGAAAGTCACAATGCTTCCTCGGCGCGTCTCCCCTCCTCAAACTCATGTAGGAGTAAAATGCATATTAAGAAGGATTTTATAATTCCGGCAACAGATTAAAAATGAACAATAAGCTTGACGCTTAAAGCGACTGCGCGCCGGCGCGGCGGTGCGCCGCTGTCTAATTTCGTGAAGGGGGCTCGGAATAATAATAATAATAATGCCACTGAAAGAGATGACACTTTGGGGAAAGATAAAAACATGGAAACTTTTCAACTCCTAAAATTAGGAAAGAAATCCCCGTCCCTGGGTTCCATTGATTCAGTTTTTATGAATGGGGAAGGAAATGGCGAGGCAATTCCCTTCATTTCTTTTCTCGAAGACATTTCTTGGTCATTCCTTATTCTCACACTCAAAGGATTCAAATTAAATACGTAATACGTACCCGAGTTGGCGGATGTGAGGACGAGGATGTGTAGGAGTCCACAAACGATCCCGGTGAATCTCTGCAAATTAATAAGAAAAACCAAGGATTTGAAATATGGCAGTCAAAATGTTACACTAACACTAAATTGGAACACTTTTAAATATTAATTTAGCGCTGTTTAATTCTACTAGAATTTGTTACAAACCAACCATAATTTTAAGATGTTTTTGAGAAGAACTGCGAACTACACACGATTATATATTCAAATCCTTACATGTCTGCACTATTACCTAATTTTGACCTTGAAATTGAAGATTGAACTGTTTGACTTTGTTAATCTCAAACTTAAGTGTGTTCAGTCTCATAGCCAGGTACCCGTGGTGAACGGATCACTTAACAGGTCGAGTTTTTCTTCCTATACACATACACTTTAATTGCATACATGTGTCTCTAGTAATTAATACAACCAATTGATTCCCACTCTGTGTCAACCATGGAATTCGCAATGATTAAATAAATGCGATGCGGACTTCACAGAGGTCTACTTGAAAAGAAGTCGCTGTATGAGTGTTATGTTTATAGAGACGATGAAAATTGGGAAATATTTTATAATAAAGTCAGCAAAGAATTTTACATACTGGTTTCCTTAAAAAATTACTAATTAAGTATTAATTTCCATGCATATTGCATTACATGCCGCTTAAAATGACAATGATATCAATACATCTAGTATGTACCAGTAATTCACCCACTTACACCTACACAGCCGCCCCCATTGTATTTATTTCCAAGCAGCAACACATGGGAAAACCTCAAACTTTATTTAGGCAGCATTGTTCAAAAAAGATTTCCCCCTTTGCCGCGGCCGGGTTTTAAAAGTTGACAGGGAAGGAAAAAGGACAATAAAACCGAAGGGAGTGTGGAAACTGGAGCTTCCACAAAGGAGAGGGAAGGAGAAACTGAGAAGGGAAATACGATTATCGTGTTTGCAATAAAACTTTTCCTCCTGTTTAGATTTCTGTCTTTGTATAAAACTTAAGTCCAAAGTTCATCTGAGCCCATAGCCAAGGAAGGGTGGATGTAATCGAAGACGTCGTCGTCGTCGTCGTCGTCGCGGGACAACATCAAGGAATTGCTCAAGAAAATCTCATTAAAACCTTTCCTCCCCAGCCGAGCATGTATGCACTACTGCGAAAGGAAAAAGGGGGCCGGTTTTCCTGCCTTCGCGGATTTTGGCGGCTATGACTGTGCTCATTGGAAAATAAATAATTCTTTACAGCTGTGTTTATGATTTCAAGCGTCCTCCGTCATAGGACAATGTGAGCTTTGAACCATGTGGATGTAGACAAGGTCTCAGCAACGTTTAATAAATGTGCATATAAATGGAATGAATTCGTACGGACGATGGTACACATTGTGTAATTCTCTTTGTCCGAGTCGTCTAGCTTTGAAGACCACGCTCTGTAATGTATGACAATGGAAATATCAGCGGTACGCTTGTGGTGAAAGTTTAAATAGGTTAAATTCTTTGTTATCCATGCCATCTTATAATATTATACAACGTACAACGTACGTATTTTGCGTGGGAGAGGAATTGAACCCAACTACAGCCAATGAGATGACACGTGATTTATTTATGTTCAATGGGCCGAATGGATAGGGGCTAATGTGTGTATTCCGTTCCGTTTTTTAATTTACAAGATTAAAATAGTGTTTAATATTGAATACTTGAAAAACTTTTTATAATTGAATCCTTTAATATCTTAATATCAAAGCAGTTAATTTTCTTCAATAAACCCTCCTGGTCTCCACTTGTAATAAAATTCGTACAGGGCATGGGGGTGCAGGTGTTGCTACTTATTTTCCAAATCCAGTTCCCACGGTACTCAACTTATTACAATTTAAGTAGTCCCGGGCCAATAAAACGCGGGACTCCTTAACAGCCTCCAACTTTTCCCCAAAGTATTCATAAATTCAATTTAGTAATTAAAGAAAAGCTTTTTGCAATACTTTCCCCCGTAAGTCGAGCTAAACAAATTATTTATTTTCCATATAAATTTCTTCCTTTGTTTTTGCTTGCGTAGCCGTGCCGTAACCATTGTATGCATTGTAACATTATGCCATACGCTATGCCATATGCAGAATTTGTACGTACGTACGTTGTAAATGTGCTTAAACCCCTCATTCCATCCACCCAGAATAAAGGAGGTCCTTTTTAGCAATAAAAACTTAAGCTCTTACGTAAGATTCATGTTCAAAGGGGCTTAACTTGAAAAAGTTGGAGTAGATTTGACATAAAGGACAAAGGGAGGGCCGCGGTAAGGCATATGTATGTATATGCAAATTCCCCATAAGCGTAAGTACGTACGTACGTACTAATTTCAATTTTACAAATTTAAATCTGTGCATTGCCAGGCCAGGCCATGCCATGCCTTTCCAAGCTAAACACGGATTAAGTAAAGCGGCCGAGTAAAAAAAAACTCGTTTAAATTTCCCGGGATACTCCGTACGTACGTACGTACGTATGATAGGATTAACGGTCCGCCTGGGCGAGAAATAACGACTCAAATGCACTTGAACATGAACTTTCTTCTTGGGATCACTTTTTGTCCATTTGGAAGGGGACTTGGAGGAAAAGGAGGATTCGGAAGGACATCCATGTGCATATGATTCATGGATTTGGTGAGGATGGGATTCACCTCACGTTTCAACTCAATCATGGAGCACGGGGGAAAGGGAAGGGGTGAAAAGTCAAGTCTGGGGATCTTGACTCGGGGAGATGGGAAAACGACTTTTCACTTTTCGTGGGATGAAGGGCCGTCCATTTATGAGCCTTTTTTTTGGAAATAGCTCCGAATTTAAAAAAGTGTACGGTGCTTTTAATTTTCCCGGGAATCGAGACCTTAGGCTGCATAGCACCAAGAAGAGTAAACAAATACAAAAGCTTCTTTTAGGAAAGAGACTCCTTTTTGAAACAATGTTAATTTGCATTTTTAATGTTAAACCATATTTGGAATTACAAACATGTAAAACACTTCATGAGTCGTGAAAGTGATTGCCATATCTCAATTTCTCTCACGGGAAATACGTACATTTTATGACAAATAGATTAGCATGGGGTTTTGGTATTATAATGGGAGTAATTTCCATATCAATTGGGTATAACTAATCAGGAATTATCAAATGGCTGCCACATCACTGGCTGTAGTTAGGTTCAATTCCTCTCCTATACAAAGTAGCACATATCACAGTATTATGCATAGTATTTAAAAAATACAATTTGAAGAACTGTGGAGATATAGCGAAAAGTTTCCTTTTCGGAACAATGGAACAATTCAAATACAAAGCGATTACTGGCCAACGAATTTTATGCCCGGCCCAAAATCTATGCCATCCTAGTCAGTGGTCATCCACTGGTGTAACGGGTGATGACGGACAAGAAAAGTGGCTGAGTTAATGTAACTGCTTTACGAAGACGACGAACCGTCCTACTCCCGGTTTACAAACCGAATTTTTGTTCCATCCATTCTCAGCCCTTCACTACATACAAACCAACCTTGCTAATCTTTCCCTTCAGCTTAAAATGCACACCACAAGCTTTTCCCTTATGCTTTCACCATGCACGTGCATGCATTCATCTCCTAGCTTAAAAACACCCCTTGACATCAAATCAAATGTCAACCTAGCGCATAACGGATGATCTTCCTATTTCCGGTGTCCAGATTTTAAATTGCTGTTAAATACAAGAGCATATTATGGGTGCCCGGCAGAATTCAAATTTTAAAGATTCTGATATGCATGTGTTTTGTATGAGTACATGTATGAGTAATTCGCCGTTTCCTGCTTAATGCACTGGACCGGAAGAAGAACGATCACAAAATTCATAAAACCACATGGAAATACATGCACGTTAGATTGAGTAAAATATCGAGTGGGCTTTTAAGGTCGGTCGAACGGAAGTACACATACTACGTAAACGTACGGCACAAATATTGCATACACCTACGCCTACAACGCGACCCACGCGGAAGCATCATTTCATTACATTTTCCCGCTCCGGCTCTATAAATTAGTGAGAGTTTTCCCCCGACGTCAACGTCCCCCCGTATTTGTTTGCTTTAGCATTGGGGAAATGAGAGGAAGACAGGAAAGATCAATCATAACTTGATAATTTTAATTGAAACCGCCGTCTTCCCTCGTTTCTCTAATGTAGAAGAGCATTTAATTAAACTGTGATGACAACTATAATCGCATTAATTTAATGGTTTTCCTTCCCGTTGAAGTGGATCCTTGGCCTTTGTTTACAATTTCCGCCCTTATAATTCCAAGTATTCATAATATTAGGAGCAGGATAGATTCTTTTCGGTGCATGGGAGACTTCAGCCAGCTTTTTTGGGTGCAAGGTGAAAGTAAAAGGGAAAGTCGGGTGAAAGTCTGTGAACTTCGAATTGCATTTGTACAGATTTGTTTGTTGTCGTCGGAAAATGTCAGCGAGACGGGACGGGACCGGCGGTGGTGGAATTAAGGAAACAAGTTGACAATTTTGATTCACACGCGATGGGGGGAAACACTTACAACGGGGAAACATTTTCAAGGGAGGGAAAGTCAATGGAATGCGAAGAGTGCATGTCATGTGACAGGTTTGGCTTTGGAGAAAACACAAGGACATAGAATGTGTCACCTAATATTACCAGCCTCGGATTTGCATGATAGAGAAGATTTCTATATATCTGTAACCTAGAATTTTGTAATCTATGCAATTTTATCGTGTTTTGTAGCTATAAATAAAATTTTGAGCCTTTCGAGTATAACACATTACGTGAAAATTCAAATTTGCATAAGAAAGCCTAATTGTTGCATTTTTCTATAAAAGAATACGATTATCGTAATTTTTAAATGCAGAAAGTTGTCTCAAATTTGCATTTAAAATTGCATAAGAAAGCCTAATTGTTGCATTTTTCTATGAGAGAATACGATTATCATAATATTTAAATACAGAAAGTTGTGCAAAAACTATGACTTGTATCTTAACGTTTGCAATTCTCCCAAATTAAATTAATTTTTTAAACGCCCACAACCCCACTTCTGCATCTGTAAGCTCCGCTCCTGCACTTGAGATGTTTAATCTTGGAAATGCCCTTCGGTCAGACTTAAAATATTAACTATGTACACAAAGGGAGATAAGGTAAACGGAGGCGGGTGAAAGACGAAGATAAGGAGATTAAGGGGGAAAGCCGATCCCTCGTACATAATTTATACGTACTTGTACAAGGCGGGAATACAGCACGCACTAAAACCCGGGAGCGGGTAGATGCGTCTGACTCCTCAAATTAAAGTAGTGGGTTTCCTAATCCCTCCGATCGTCATATCATTACTGAACTCAACACAATAACAAAGCAAGGCACAAAGATGCACTTTGCAAACCTCAGGATGGGAAAAGCACCCGGCCCCCTGCCGTTCCCCTGCCCACGCTCGGATCCAAGTGAAAGAGCCACTTTCCCCACTTTCACTTGTGGAATCTGCTCCCCTTTATTCTTCTGAAGGTGGGGGTAGTAGTTGTGGGTAATTGACGACACACCAGTAACCTGGTTATAATTTTCAAAATGACCTTTGACCTTTTTCTTTACATTGTGTTTGCAATGAACAATTTATATTAGTTATTTAAACAAGACGATAATTTTGGAGTCTATAACCAAAATAGCGTAAATCTGGAATCTATAGGGCTTCTCTGTAACAATAACAAATCACTTTCCAGAATGACCTTTGACCTATGACTTTCAAAAGACCTGTGTGTTTTGTACAATGGGTTTGTAATGAACAATGTATAAATTGAACGATAGTTTTAGACTCCGCAACAAAATTTTGCAACTCGGAACAAAAAATGGCTCGTTTTAGATTGCTTGCTGACCTTTGACCTGTGAAGTTAAAATTGTTGGAAAATTGTTCCAGGTAGATACAACTCATAAATTTTAAATATAGCGAATTGTACTACGTACGCCGGTACACCACTATTGAACGGAACAAATAAATTCTGCTTTTGACCTTTGACCTGACCTAACAGCATGTCATTTCTGTTTTTATACTAGTTTCTACAAACATTAAGGAGGTTAAGATGTATTCAGCAATTTTACTACATCTAGGCACAAAAGTTTCAGTATTTTTTTCCCAGAATAACTGAATATCAAACACAATTGGTCTCCACAAACAAAGCTAACTAAAGCTCTGGCCGCGGACCGCAAGAATTTCAATTTTGTTTTTGAAATTCCGTTCAAGAAAGAAAGGCTTGCATTCGGAATGCACTCTAATTCCGAAATTCACATCTTTCCCTTTGATGTTTAGGTCAGATGGGAACCCATTCCCACCCAACACAAAACAAAGTGTATTATTCGTCACGGTGCAGCTATACTTTGCGTGTTTAGAGATTTCTTAATTTTTCAACTCCATCCTGTCCAAGGGATGAGTGACGGATTGATGTGATGTGTTTTTGCTTTCCAACTAACATCTTTTTTTATGTATACGTACGTACGCCCGCCCGCCCGGCACAAGGGCGTGTGCTGGTAACACCGTTTATTTATGAGTTCTCACTTTTTTCTCATTTCCCTTGCCGCCGCGGAACAGGAAGGAGGGGAGACAAGACGGAGGAAAATAGCAAAAGAAAGTTTGGCTACCATACATGTACATGTACATGCATTTATAATAACATGTAGCTCCAAAATATCATATCCAATCCCCACACGGAGTCAGATTTGTGAAACATCAAAAATAAAACAAATTCTGAAGCAAACTTTTGGTTTTGAAAGACCAAACGTTCAAAATCCGCATGTATGCGTAAATACGTACGTGGTACCCCGCCTCATGGTGTGCCACGGTTGAGGTAATAAATTAGGGTAAATTTCCGGTTGATGGAACCCTTTCCCTATCCACCAACCCGTTTTCTAAATACAGGAGCGGGAGGAATTGTCAGGAAATTTGTTTCCTTCTTGTATCATATCGCTGTGCTGAAGGCAAGCTACTTTTCTGAATGAATTCAGATTTTTGACCAGCGTAATAGACATTATGCATATATTAAAGTTAGGCGTAGTAAACTGCGTTTAGAACTGACAAGATTCTGACTCAACCCTTCCGGTGGAGCTATTTTCTTGGAATTTGGGTATGGAGGATTAGTGGATTTAAGAATATTGTTTCGAAATTAGGTTAAGAATGGTGAATATTACGTCTAAGAGCATGAATTTCAGGAGAGCAACGGAGTGAGACACTTGTTTTCTCGAAATTTAAGATTTAGGGGTCTTGGAATTTGCAATTGCGAAAATTTAAAATGTACAAACAATAGTAAAGTTCTAATTTTGGCAAATTCTGAGCAATATCGTAAGATATTTTGAAAGTATTTTGAAAGAATTCTTAAAATAAAACACAACCAATTCCTCAAATATCTGTGGCGTAAGTTTTTTTTGTAGTGTGCCCATTCACCAAATGAGTAGGAATGCCCAAACCGAGTTAATTGTAAGTTGAGGTGCTTTGCGCAATTGGTAATTACAATGCAAGCTATTTTAACACCAGTTATTTTCAAAATAGTAACTAATAATACAGCGCAATACTCTTCTTGTAGTGTATAGTTTTATCATTCACATTGATCAATATACGTTTGGTCACTTTGAACCACAACAATGCCTGCAAATATAACTTCATTTGTAAAATTATTCACTTCAAGGTGACTTACCAAGAAACAATGTCTGGAAATTGATTTGCTAATCGTCATTTGAAGAATATGTCGTATTCAACAGCCCAAAGGCTTACGTATTACAATTGTATCCAGAATTCCACCCCTTCGCACCATTTGTCAGAAATTGTGTATTTGTTCTTGTCACTTCATCACTTTTTAAAAATCCACAGTTACTTTCTCTGTCCAATTGTTAACAGTCACAATTCAGAAAATTCGAATCCTCCAAAGTATGCCGCCCCGCACCGCACAGAAATTTTACCCAAAAACTTTGTCGCGCTTTGCCCCAGGGCCACTCCCTAGGAATTCTCGCCTTGTAATATGTACGTACGTTATACTATTTATTCCTCAACCCCAAGCTTGCATGTTTTCTGATTAGATTTTCTGATTTTGTGTGTCTTATCAAATTTTCCACCCTCTTTACGACACGGAAATTTCAGTGTAATTATTCCCAGATTTTTTGGTTCCTACCCTCCACCATATGATGAGTCACCGTCGTCCCCCATATGCCCTGCATTATGTAAATGAGCTTTCAAAAAAAGTTGACGTACGTGGGATGAGACTGGAGGATTCCGTTCGTGATGATGAAGTGAACTTGGACAGAATGAGAATGAGAATGAGGGAGAAGAAATTCATGTACATTTTTGATTGAGGTGAGAAGGGCGGGTGGTTGGGGCGGAGGACGGCATGGAGAAAGCACGGGGAGAAAGTCGTCCAGAAAACCCTGTGTTTTCAGGCAGGCAGGGGAGATCAAAGCAACCCAAAATCCGGGTGCTTGAGGATAGAGGAGGAGTTTCTCTTTCTTCGGTCGAATGGTTGGGATCCGCCAACGGGACGACCAAATCCACAAAGTATACACACTGACCTGACCTGCGCCAATGACCTTTTTGCTGTATATCTTTGAATGAGTGGATTTTTATGTTCAACTGGAATTCAAATAAGATTCGGACCTTTCTTGGCTACATGTATGTTGAAATCGGATGCATTTCTTAGTTTTGCCGTACTGATTTACGTGGCACAAGTTTAGCATATTTATTAATTTGTAAATAGTAAGGAACATAAATGCCACAATGTAACTTACACAGTATTAAAAGAACTAAGGGAATCTAGTTGTAATTAACTTAAAATGGTAGAAAACCATAGTTAAAACAAAATTAACTTTTTCTTAAGAAAGCATGCCGTAATTGGTCATAAAAGAAAATAATTGAATCCTCCAGTTAAAAACTATCATCAAATTTTTGAAAGCTTAAAGTGTACGATGCATTCGCAATGAATTGCATTGTGAGAGAGGGGAGGTTTATTGCATGGGAAAGAAGGGGGATTTTTTAAGCTTAAGCACTCACAAATTGCCTGACAATAACAGAGTTTGATGACCATGTGGATTATTTTCATGGCGCAGTTTTTAACTTTTATTACACCAACTGCTAATGTGGAGAAAGTGGTTGCATGATGCTGAAAGGAAAGGGATTGCGAGAATATTAATTTTTATTTGGATATAAACATGGGGTAAAAAATACGAAGGTAGTTCATTATTCAAACAGCCACTCTCTTTCAAATCTTGTCACTAATTACTTAATTATCCTACTAATCTACATGCTTATGTTTAGTGCTGCATACAACTTAGATTTTCAGATTATTTCAATCTTATATGTAATAAATATACATGCATCTATGCTCTGCGCCGTGAGTCTCCGAATCAGATATCTTCCAAAAAATGTAAATTTTCCTGCGGGAGTGCTTTCGGTGCCACAATTCCAGCCCGGGATTTCAAACGCACTCAAAGTCTGTTCCTGTCACGCTCATCCTTTTCACCATAATGACAACAATCCTCCTTCCCATCAAATCGGATTTATTTAAATAAAATCAATTACTCACGACAAAAGTCCCAAGTCGACGGAGTCTTTTATTTAAAATAAATCAAGGCTAAAACCACAACGACAAACTTTAATCTTTGCTGGTTGAATTCTTTCGAATTCATTCAAGTTTTTACATACACTGCAAATGCATACTTTGTACATA
>JAAXYW010001432.1:0-21607 GCA_036851895.1 Orthonychiurus folsomi | reverse complement strand
CGCTGTCACAGTTGCAAACTAATTGGTTTATTGTTGACCTAGAGTCACAAGTTCCGAAATCCCCACAACTATTGGTGTATTTGGTAGTGCAAATGTTTTCGTCCTCCTTCTCGCAATTATTTCCACGGAATCCAGGCTCACAGTCACATTCGTATTTCCCGGACACACCCACTTCTCGGCAATTCCCCTTTTCCCCGCATTTAGGATTGGAGCACAGGTTTGGCCAATCACAGTTTGACCCATGGAAATCCTTGCCGCAGTCGCAATGGGAATTGTAGTAATATTCGTTATTTGACTTGAATGTGATTTGTTTGTTATCAATTTTGCAGCATCCGATGCAGTTGATTTGATTGCATAAGGTCATGTTCAATTCGCATGGATTGCAAGGATTATTTTTAGTGCACTTGACAATTTCATCGCATAAGTTACCATGCCATCCAATGGGGCAATCACATGTAAAACTTGACCCTTTCTGTGTACAGTTGCCTCCGTTTTGACACGGATTTGACACGAAGCAGTAGTCTAAAAATTGACATTCCATACCATAGTACTCCGCGGGGCATACGCATTTGTAGCATGTCTCGTCCATTGTGCATGTTGCCCCATTTTTGCATGGATTCGAGAGGCATTGGTCCGCGTATTCGCAATTTTTCCCGAGGAATCCAATCGGGCAACTGCAATTGTAGTCGGATCCGATTTGAGTGCATTTGGCGCCATTCTCACATAGATTTGGAACACAGGATTGTGTTTGGGCGAATAAAGCGGAAATAATCAAATAAAACAAGAGTCGTTGGGTGGTCGGGTCCATCGTTCGATTCGCCATTGGTTGGTTTGGGGATCCCCGAATTAACTTTCGTAGAACAAGATCTCAAAGCAACTTCATAATTACGAATAAATGAATGAAGTGCGGTGTCGACTGTGAAGGAAACGGAGTTGTTTTAACAAACAAGGGTTCGTCATCCATGGCTACAGGTTTGCAGTGTTTGCGAAAGGCAGCAAATATTGTGGGATTTATAGCTTGTAATATTAGGGTTTGGATACAGATTTTTGATAAATGCAAAATCCAACATATTTAATTCACGACGTTCCAAGTTAATCAAAAAATTTAAATTTTATAACAAGATTTCGATAAACCGCAGTTCGCACATATTTTTCCAATTTAGCACCTAAGATGCAAATGCCAGGTCGTAACTGCGATTGCATGTAAACACAGCCTAATTAACATTACACCCAGTAAACTGTGTAATATACATAACACTAGGATGTAAGTCAACCCGTCACTGGTCTGCCTCAGAAGAGCGACCGAGCCAGGAAAGTAGCATATGGCACAACAGGTATTGTGATCGTATTTTCCGTCTGTCCGTGCCACTAGCAGCGCTCATTGACATTATAACCTAAATGAATTACAAGCCCGCTTCGGTGACTAAAATTGGTTGGTACCCAAACCGGATCAGGAAAAGGTTGGAAACAGAGTGTCAGATTAGGGCAAAATAATGCATTTTAATTTTGTTGTAATTGTATGCGTTGTAATTGTTGCGCTGCTGTATTGACGTGATACCTTTGAGGGAAGGGTGCAAAATGCAATAATTATTAGCACATTTTGCCGTATTAGCTCAACGCACAAGGAAAAAACTAAACTAATTCAGTTAAATTATAAAACAAGGAAGCATTTATTAATTGCATGAGTTGAGCTGAATCATTTATTCTGAAAGAATTACTTTAATAAACGAATTATTTTTCGGAGCACATTCAAAAGCAGACAATTGCTCTTTGAACTCATTCAAGTCAATGTTCAAAGTCTCATTCAACTGGACGGGTGGTAACTTCAATTCCCTTGCATCCCTTAAAATACTTTCGCACCAGTCGTAGATGGCTCTTCGCTCACTCAAATCCTTGGAATTTTTCAGCAGTTCCAGAGTCCAACTTGCTTGAAGGAATCCAATTTTTAGACATTGAATAAATCGATATTGCCCTTCCTCACCCAACAGTTTTTGACGAATCGACGTTTGTAGATTTCCATTTGCAATCGTAAAACCATGCTTTTGACCATCATAAACGATCCATTCGTTCTGGGTTAGATGACGTATCTCATCTTTTGGATAACCTGGGATTTGACCTAATCCGACCATCATACTTTTCGGGGTTGGAATAAGGACCAATGCAACAAGATACAAGATTTGCTCGGTTTCTAAGGGAAATTTGGCAGACTTTAGCTTCAAGTTGAAGAAGAATTGTGTAATGGTCTTCATTCCAGCATTTTCTGAGCCGGCCAAGGAAGTGGTTTGAATAATACTCAAAGCATCTTCAGAAGTACACAGGTCCTTTGTGTTGTTTTTGAAAGACTTGGAAGAGTTTTAAATCGTCGTTTTTATCTTGACCTTTTTTAAATTCCTCCGCCACGGAATTGATGAATTGATCCAAAATGTAAAGATGACCTGGCAATTGTTTCCATTTATTAAAAATCTCCTCCAGAAAGGTTTTCGCCCTGGAGATGTGATCTGGGAACATTTTGTTGTCTGGAAACTTTGCTCGAATGAAGCCTTTAAAGCTGTCAAAGGAGAGCTCGAGGTCAGACATTTTAAAAACATACTCCTCAAAATCATCTGAATTGTCTTCCGTTGAAAACATGATGTGAAGAAACTCTGCAAAAGGTTGATTCTTGCAAAGGGCAATGATCCGGTGTATATCGGTGTTGCATAATGGTGGAAAGCAGCAGTCAATGAGTGCCTTCAATCCTGCTTCTCACTTTGAACAAACCCATCTCCAAGACTTTTCAAATCCCCAACAATCATTCCAGCAGTAGAGGCTTGAATCACAATGACGTGATAAAATTGATTTTGTTTATCATTAAGGAATTGCGATATGATTTCATTTTTTCCAGAAAATGATTCTCCAAAAAAGATGACGATTCCAGCTGGGTCTTCGCGGTAGGAAAAAAGTTTATTGCAGATTGTTGTCATAAAGTTGTGTGGAGGTAAAGTTGTTTGAAGGTGGGAAAAGATGGGCTTACATTGAACTCGGACATTGAATCTACATCCTACTAAAGCCTTCCGCAATTTTGCAGAGCCGTACTCAAGGTTGATTGTTTTGTGAGGGACTGAATGCTCTATAACTGTGAATTCTAGTTCACGTTCACCAAGTTTAATTACTTCAGTATTCTGAATTATTGGGCACATTTCACGCTCCCATTTAAACATTTGACGAAACCCATACTTGAATTTTTTTTCACCTTTAAGTGAGTAGAATAGTATTGTGCCATGTGCATTTTCAATTTGGAGTCCACAAGTTGAAAAAAATGAGGATGTACGCCAACTCTTTGTCGCCCCCGTCTCATCCACCACAGAAATTTTGTAGCCATTTTTTACCAAGCGCGTAGCCACACTTTTACTCTTCATTTTCGATTCACCCAGAACAACTCCGCGCGTTAAATCATCTTCATCAATCATGGTTTTGGGATTGACAACTTGCCGTGATATTTATGATGTAATTTACAACTCGGTCGACAGCATCTTGAGCTAATAACTTGATCGAAGTTGCAGAATCAGAATGCTGGGCTACTCTTAGGAATTGACACTGGAAGGCGGAAAAAATTTGAATTCCTGCCTTCGTTAAATGACGATTTATAGGTTCCTTCGCTATACGGATTCATTTGTGGTTTGCCGGTATCCCGTTGCAGAAATCAATGCCTTCCCCCGTTTTTCATTCTTCTTGGTTCCAACCACTGTACTTAGAAATTTGAACGGTGAAGCAATGGAATATGATGTTTTAACAACTTCATCAACGTAGCCACAAATATTTGCTCCTTTCCCATCCTTAAACTCATCACCCACAATCATTTCGAAACGTTCAGCACGGTCAGCCACAAACCCTTCTCTAAAATATTTAACAAAGGTTGTGAGCGCGTGGTTCAAATTTTGATGATCCGATGACTCATCGGACGGTGTGTGAGTCAGTGAAGACATATTACTCAACTTGAACTAAAAACTGTAAAATTTCCTTTGAATTGACCAGGATTGTTTTGTTCGTAAGTAATCCCAAGGGTGTCACCGACAACCATTTGAAAAGCCCCACATGCCAGAAATCGGAGTACTGCCAGAATTTGCAGCAGATGTGGAAGTTGCAGTCCGTGGGTTGAAAAATCGTCTTTAAAATTTAATCTTTAAAGTGAAGCTTGACCCTCAAGTGACGTTCTAGAATTCGGCCCTTAGAGCTTGATAAAATTAAAACCACTGCAACATTAACATAAATTCCTCTGCGAAGAATAGAGGGAGGAGTGATGGTGAGGAATGGTGCGTCAACCGACCAATTGTTAATTCCATTTTTGATAAGCTCATCTGAAGGGTTGGTATGTGCACTGCAGATATAGCAAAAGTTTGGAGCAAATCTAACGTGTGATTCAACAAGAGTTTACAGAGCATTTTGCTTTATCAGAGGTATACAAAAGCAAGGGTTGTGTTTTTTAGAGTCCCGTAATCTTATCAAATAAAGCCAATGGTCAAGTAGAATTGTCTACACAACCCTATTTACAGTCCAACGGATGACGGAGGATTCTATTACGGGCCAAAATGCGTCAAGCGAGTGCGCAGTTATCAGTGTCATATCATACTCCTTTTGAGTAACATAATTTCCATACCGAAACTGCACAGGGAAGTGTGCTCCAAATAATATTCGCATAAAGGAAGACCACAACCCAAAAAAATGGACAACCGAATAATTAAACATGTTTTGAGGGAATGTTAATGAAGTATTTTTGGAAAATGTTTCACCCGAACCAATCGTAAATTTTTTATGGTCAAAGGGGATAGTGACGGATCGGGATAGGGGCATAATCAACGCAGCAAATGGTAGGATTGGAAAGGCTGGGGAACTACTAGACGCTTTGATTACCAAGTAAGTCCAGTGAACACATCAGGAAGAAGCATGATTTTACATGCATTATTATTTAACATATAATAATTTGTATAAAGGAGTGATCGAGCATTGGATGTTCTCTTGGAGTACTTTGAACGAGACGGTTCACAGGAACACGTTTTGAATGCTCTGAAGAAGAGTAAACAGAAATTTGAAAGCGAGCAAGCGGAAGCGAAATCTGTTACAGAACATGTCACGTCCGTTCCACCCGACTTCCAAAGTAGGACTTGGGAATGAGGTTAATTTGAAAATTTCAAAACTAATTAAAATATGCCTTTTTTACCAGTAACTTCCAAGCATACACATACCATAACAAAGATAATTGCAGAGGACCCAATTGCGATTAGTCAGTGGTCATCGGTTATGAATGAGTTTATTACGAAGGCGACTCACCGATATGAGGTCAACAAACAAATCAAGGAAAATCACATTCAGCAAGCAATTCAATATACCTTTGAGTTATGGATAAGCTATGAAGGAAGGGGTGCCACATTTTCTAAACTCATCAGTGGATTTAAAGCTAGTGACTGTAAAAATCTGCCTGGTAAGCTTACAAATCAACAAAGATTAGCAAGTTATATTATATCATCATTTATTTTGAAGGCATACTTGAAGGTAAGAAGGAGGAAATCTGGAAAATAGGGGTTTGAAGGTAACTCGACTTAAATTTATAAAATTGTTCAATGCACTACTCAAAAAATTTTGTCAGAAAATAAAACCAATTATAATGTGTTTTGCTTGGTTACTGCAAACCATTTGTAAAACTTCTAAATTACCATAATCTTTAAAGTAATCTACTCTTCATGTGTTAAGAAAATTTCTTTTCCGGACACGAACCGATATCCTTTCGTTGTTAAAGTCGTCACGAATCATATTCACAGTTTGGAAAGGATAAAATTTAGCAACGACGCTTGTGTCTAGAATAGTGATGTAGAAATATTTGAGAAAAACGAAAGTTTGGCTTAATACTAATTAAAGACAAGTTAAATATGATATGCTTGATTTATGATGCTAAAGTTGCCAGCATGGTATTCCCTAATATTTTATTGTTTGCAACAGAACCGAATGTTAAATACAATTAAAAATCTTCTCAACTATCATGTATAAAGTTTTATTGCCTTGTCACCGCTTAAAGGAAAGAGCCACGGTTGCACATTGCGGAACATATATGACACTCTGAATCCCAAACTCATTGGATTTGTCATCGACTTCGAAGTCGACAGGAACGATAGAGTGAATTCTGCAGCAAATCACTGAAACAAAACAAACATTACGAATTTTAAAACCTTCTCTATTTAAAAATGTTGTCAGCTAATTGTCATGCCCTGGAAATGTTCCGTAATTAGGTAGCGCGGTTACGCGGCGGACTTTACTGTTACCCGATATTTTCAGAATGGGCCAATTTACGATTTCTAGCTTTAAACCCCATTTCTCTTTGTCAACAGTTTCTGTTCATAAATTTTTAGACCAGAAGTATCTGGTCCATCACTCAACAAACTGTCTGTGGTATTCTCAACGATTAATTTATCCCCGACGCCAGAGTTGATAATATAAACGTTGAATTCGACTGCAACGGGAAGTATAGAGATTAGCGCATTGTTCGGACACCAGCTAACCTATCTCAAGGTTTCTTCAAATGTGAATGTTTTTTACAATGGTGAAGGGGGATTCATAAATACAAGCCCGGACTTCTATTCGGTACAATACGGTATCCAATATTGCAACATCTAACGGCTTTGCAAAGCCAAGCAATTCAATGCATTTCCTTTTTGCAATAAGCCGTAGAGAAACACTAATAGCTTCACTTGCAATTTCACTTTTCCTGTTCCGAGCGAAAGGGATTCCGCATCGTTATCTTGCCAGTGGGAACGCAATGTATGCATTGTCATTTTAACGATGACCAATTTTTTAACGGACTACTTTACAGTAGTAGTCAGGCGCCATCCCACCCAGAATTCATACATGCAAAATTCGGCGCCAATTCCACGTAACCAGTCACACGTATGACTTCACCACCAGCCAAATTCATCTTGCGAAGGTGTCAAAATTAGGAGAAGTTTGCCTTTTACGGATCCAATTTGCACACATTTTTATGAGTAACGGAATTCCCGCCCACTGAATTGCGGCAGTGGTGACACATTAATTTCAGAGAAATTTCCGGAAGGTCTGGCGCTACGACGAAAGTCAAGGTCGCCGCGGCCGGGGAATAAATGTTAATCGCTGTGCAATGTAATTTCCAATTTGCAATCAAATTTTCCCCACATTCCCAAATTTCCTGAGGGTCGGGTCATCCTCGCCTGTCGCCTCGCACAAAAAATAATATTTGTAGGGATGATCTAATGTTGCTTTTCATTTTTGAGTGACGCGACGACGACCACGGCATAGGGATGCGTGGTGAAGGAAAGGAATGCCGTTTCCCCGTCCCTAATGACGGAGTACCTTTTGCCTACCTGGGAATTAATAACACAGCAGGTGAGTTTGGGAGTGAGTATTCCTTTGAGACGAAGATGTATTTGTGACGTGGGCTACTTAATAAGTAATATTTTGAGTTGGTGGATCCCTTTTCCTATAAATGTGCCGTCTTCTTTCAATCAGCCCATCAAATGCGAGGCGACGTGGACATTCACGCACACAGATATAGTTTCAATTTATTTGTTTATTAATCAAAAAGTATACGGAGCAATGTTGTCGAGTTGTACGACGAGGACGGCGGTGGTTGTTGCCGCGATTTGCTTGGTTGCCTGCGTCCAGGAAGGTAAAGCACATTAACATAATATAAATTTGGTCATTTTGCCAACATTGCATTTATAATCCATTTGTGTCTGTTTAAATCTCAGCTGTTGTTTATTGTATTTAATTTCTCGTGATTTTGTGTTATTTTTGGAAATGTGTGAGCCGAATTAGTCACAGGATTTGCAGAATTTGGAAATTTGCAATATTGCAATATTTATTTGTGTGACTAACCACCAAATATCCAGTTTTCCTTTCAACTGATCGTGTTTTTTAATATTTGCAGTGAATCATAGCGCAATAATCCCACACATGCTATATATTGTTTTGCTTTGCAATTTTAAAAAATTTGCAACATTGCTGATTGTTTAGTTTTCCGAAATTACAAGAAAAACTCATAAATAACTCCATATTTTAGGATCCAGCCAATGCCCCGCCCCGAACGGCTACTTTGGTGACGCCCAGCAGTGCGATGCATACACGGAGTGCTTGGACGGCGTCCCGGAGCGGAAACTTTGTCCAGACGGTTTAATGTTCAACGATCAGCTGAGCGCGTATCCACGCTACCCTTGCTCGTACCCAGCCGAAGTCCAATGTGGGTCAAGGACGAGGACTCGTGAGTTTATTTTCCACCCATTTACCTTTTAATTTGTGGAAACGAGTTTTTTTCTGCTTAGCCTCTCAATTTTACTGGCCACTACTACACATATGTGCAATAATGACGTGCAAAAATCATCTTCATCCTTTGCCCAGGGGTTATGGGCACCTAGTTTTTTTCCACGTACGGCATCGAATCACGATTTCCTTTCCTTTTCGATGTGGTAAATGGCAGATGGCTCAGGGAAGGCAGGGTGCGGCGTAGCAGCAGTGAATTGCGCAATAAATTGGGGGCTAATTGGAAAATGGACATAAATTAGAATGGGAATTGAAGTGTGTGTCATATTATGTGTAGCGAATCCTAATTTTAAGCATTTAAAATGTCAGAAATTAAGACTGCCCGCGTCAGGACAGCAGCGGCAAATTTCAAATTTGAAAATGTTAATAATGTCAGCTTTTGTCATGTGCGATTTGCATTTCATATTCCGTTAACAAGCCCATGGCATAACATTACATAACAACCGGAATGACTTGAACAATTTAACCATAGCTAAGTAACGGATTTAACCACAAATTACAATACACGTTATTGACGCTTACTTAACACTTTCTCCCGGCGGCCCCCCGCCGAATATCGCGGTCTCATCTGATTTTCTATTCATAGGTTTTAAGCGACTCCCACGGATTGGATAGGATAAAAGTACGTTGCGTACGTGGACAGCGAACGAAACATTCAACTCACTTACACATGGACTGCCACTCGATTTCATCTTATTATTTAAATAGCTATTAATTATGATCCCACTTCCATTTAACTTGTGGTTTTTAATATTGTGCTTCTCCTATGTTCCTCTCAGCAAAGGCAACTTGTAAATTGATGGACTGTTTATAATTTTATTTTATATAATAATTTCTACCATCCTTTATGTGTGCTGAGCCCGAAGCATGCTGGCCGTGCTTCGGGTGAACAATCAAATAAAGAAAATTAAATTAAAAATAATGAGTAACATTACTGCACGACTTGACGTCATTCAATTCTTTGACCAGGACCTGACCTTATCATTGTAAGATGCATTACACTGTGACCTTTGACCTTACATTGACCATCATTCTTCATTAAAGTCATTATAAATTACGCAAATTGCATACACTGTATATATGTGACGTGACGTGTACACGACACGCTGATTACACGCTGTGGATTTGCATAACTAGAGATGCATAATATGGCAATCTGACGGATATAAGATGTCCAATGCCAAGACATGTTATCCGTTGTAAAATACATTACACCTAATGTAAATCGGCCTGCAAGTTGAAGCTTGCTATATAAAATACATTTACAAGTCAGGTTAATTGCATTCATTTCTCTTGCGCTAATTTGAGGTGCATCACAAATGTAAATGACGGATATAAGATGCTACCTTGTCCATTTACCATACATAATTCCAATGCCACACATATTCTCTTTCCCATGCACACAACCACCAAATACTCCAAATTTAAAGAATAAAATCTTACAAAAGCACATAACCTGTGATGTATGCCTGTAAATTTCCGCATATTTAACCACAATCCAAATCACAAATATTAATAATAAAATTTAATGTAGAGCCGCCCCAGTCCACAGGAGACTGTCCTCACGCCTACGGCCTGTACAAAGCCGCCCGGAGCGGCGACCAATGCGGAACTTTTGTGAACTGCGTCAACGGCATCGCCTCCATCCACAACTGCCCGGAGGGTAAAACTCATAAACGAAACACTGATGAAATTAATTTAACTACAAACTAAATAAACCACATAGGGCTCGCCTTCAACCCAGCCACCATTCGCTGTGATTGGCCGGATGAAGTGCCCGAGTGCAATGCGGAACAGTACCTCCGTTTCCAATGTCCAGGTGTGAGGAGTGAGGCGGATTTGGGTCACCCGAGGTATTCGGACCCGAGCGATTGTCGGAAATTCTATGTTTGTGTAGAGGGGACGAAACCAAGAGCGTTGAGCTGTGGACTTGGGTAAATGAATGAAGGAATTTTTGAAGATTTGCATTGGAAGCGTTTTTTCTAATGTAATTCGAATTTGGATACAGGACGGTGTTTAATACGGAGTTGGGTGTTTGTGACGAACCGCAGAATGTGCCAAATTGGTGAGTATTATTAGTGAGGTAATATGTTGATATGGGTGTGGCCTTCATACATGTACTATTCTTTAGCGCCAACTACTACCCGAAAGAGATCCTGGACGCGTACCAAAAGCTGAGGAGCTATGATAACGCCGTCTAGATGCTTGATGGCGCGACAGGGATCCAAATGCAAATAAAACTGAACAAATTTATAACACCAAATGTACATTGACGAAATTCGCACAATATAAATGGACGTGTTTATTTTTTGCTTTACATGTACTTCTCGGATGTTTAAGGTTTATTATACGCTCATGTGCACAAGAGAAATCATTCAGCTTAAAAAAATTGCCATCGCAGTTAAAGTGTACTAAAAGCATGATGGGGAAATCACACTACACAAAATAAGGTATCACAGCCACAGTCGCTGGAGGCAAAAGATCCTTGCTATTATTGCTGACTTTGCGTTGGAATGGGTCATCAAATTATACAAGGTCCACATTTATTGCAAATAGTGAAACACAGCTGTGCCAGTTGCCTTAGTCGACAATAATATACGAGAAATCATCAAAATGTAAATCAACAATTCAAAGATCGCTAACCAACATATCCCATTAGCACTGAGTTTTGATTGGATCGATTGCCCTTGAAACTTGACAAAATGCGCAGTCGCATGTTAAAAATTGCTTGGTTACTAATATTCTATACGAGGATATGGTGTTTTGATCTGGGTTGAGTGATTGACTCGTGGTTTATTAACACAAATTTGCCATTCACTTCATTTGAGTGCTGATTATTTTTTGACGTATCGCCATGCCATATCGCCTTCTTTTGTACAGTACAAATCACCACGCAACCGGCTGAACTTGCACTTTGTAATCAATCCAATTCCAACTTTACAGCTACAAAATAATTCAAATTTGCAATTTTTGGTGAAAAATTATCCACCTTAACACGACTACCATGCATTGCTTGTTTGGTCATCGAACTATAATTTTTGCAATGGTATTTCAACTATCACATGTCTTCCGGATCAGTGAGAATTAGCATTACAAATTCCGACAACTGCACGTTTATCCTGACTAGTGGTGTTCCAAACGCAGACGAGCACAACATGGCCCTGGAATTCGTCTCGAACGTGCGAGCTCGGTACGCAAATCAACAATGGCTGACCAGAAGATTGAGCAACAACAACAGCACTAGCCTTCGTAGTTTCTCGCAAAAGTATCAAACGAATTGGTGCTAGGTTCACATATTTCTTTGTGTGTCATCTAGAGCTCCGATCGGGTCGGGTAACTTGCAAACCCGAACCCGTTCCGGATTGTGATTAACTATATGGCTATGAAGGGGTGGGTCATAACAAGCCAAGTACTAGCTCCACTACCTCCAACAATAGAAAATGATCTTGGCGCGCTGTTGAAGAAAGACTACAAAGTATTGGCCCAGTTGATTACAACAGTGGACAAGGTGGTGGAGAACTACAGGCAGAACTTTAATCCACATCTTGGTGTGAAGAACATCTATATAGACTCGGAGCAATTGTCAATTGAGGAATCTTGCCTTCTGCTCGCAAAGAAAAGAGTTACATTGAATATTAGAGATGGACTCAAACTATTCTGCCTTTTGGTATTAAGGGCCAAGTTTGGAAATGAAAAACGTTGTTTCTCAACAAGGCATGGTTTGAGGAGAGCAGACGCGCATTTATTACGGACTCATAGCTATTCTGGGGAGTTACCTGCTCTGATTCGAAAGCTACATCAAGGTGGTGTACTGGCCGAAATTGATGGAAGCATGACAAGTTCGCAATATTTGAACATGAAGAAGCTGGCTTGGCAAAAGGAGGGCTATAACGTTCCCAAACCACTCTCGCTAGAACAGAACACAATCCTAAGGTTAAAGCCATATTCCTTATATTCACACTGATGCTGTCCGTCGGCATAACATGTTTCTTGATTGAGAACAGCAGCAAATTTGCAAAGGGTTCTCAACTTTGTCTCAAGACTGCCTGACATTTGTAATGAGTTGCGAGCATTTGCTGGCAAATATATTCTAGAATTTAAGAAATTACGTAGTCATGTTTAACAGAACTTACAAAAACTATAAACCTACGTGCCTTTTGGTGTCAGTTCGTGCTTTCAAAATCTTGATTTATTTCCAACAAAAACATGATAAAAATTTGTACGGTTAATTTGCTCCATTAAAGTGTAGTAGAATTTTGTCAATTTGAAATAGTCGTAATAAAAAAAATTTATGAAAGAGCCGCACAATGTACTTTTTGAGCTCGTCCGGACGGATCCGTTGGACATCCCCAATCGGACCTTGGAATCCATCGCTGAACCGTACCTTCTGCGGCTGGGTTTGGAAATAATTCATCAAACATGGTCCGATACCAGAATGCTTCCTTTGTGTCCGGAATATCAGTCGTCCAGCGGCGGGTACGGGATGCAAAAACTTCATCACTGATCTTCGCCTCCGCTTTTTCCTTCAATGAGTCAATCCAGCTGTAGCCAACTCCATCCGAGAACTGCTCCTTTTGTCGCCAAAGAATGTGATGGGGAAGATATGGCTCGTCTGGGTCATCAAATGCCTTCCTCAAAACATATTTCTCTATTCTGCCTTCTTCGGGTCGGATTTCCTTTTCCCTGTAATGTTACAATTCATTTTGTTATTACAAAAGTGGGTAATTGGATGAAACCCTCAATAATTCATTTTGAAAATGTTCGAATTGGGAAAAATACATCAAGGTCATTAGATTGTGGCATCATTAGACAAAATATGTCAAAACACGTTTTAAAAATGTCAATATTAGAAATACTTCACCGGATCAAGTGATATCCTCAATATAAAACAAGGTTCAGCTGCATTACACGAAAAGCAGAATTCGATTATTTGACAGAGATTGTTTAGTCGATCAAATACTATGAATCTTAGTCTGAAATAACCGGAAATTGGTTTGGCACTTTACAAGACTTAAAAAAAACAAGAGTTTCCTCCAAGAAATGCCAGAAATGGGCATTGATTATGCTTGTAAATCTGTTAGAAAAGGAAACCCCTTTCTAAAGAAATAAGAACAAAAACAGTTTTTAAATGGAATGTCTCGTCAAACTATAAATAAGTTAACTAATCAAGTCAGTAACCACCAATTTAAAAATGAATACCTCGGATCCAAGTTCATCGCGACTTGAAGGAAATCCGTGTCCAGGAACGGAACACGTGCCTCCAGGCCCCAAGCCATAGTAGATTTGTTAGCTCGCAGACAATCCGACAAATGAAGATTCTGAACCCTTGCCACACATTCACTATGAAGGGCAGCCGCATTTGGAGCAGCATGGAAATACAAATATCCTGCAAAAACCTCATCACTCCCTTCCCCAGACAGTACCATTTTCACACCCAAAGCCTTTATCTTCCGACTCAAAAGGTACATGGGTGTGGATGCCCTAATAGTTGTGACGTCATACGTTTCCAAATGATGGATAACATCATGGAGAGCATCATGAGCCTCCTGAAGTGTAAAAGTGAATCCATGATGCTTAGTACCAATAAAATTTGCAACCTCTTGAGCCGCCTTCAAATCCGGTGATCCCGGCAGTCCAATACAAAAAGAATGGATTTTTGGCCAATTGAAAATAGCAGATCCCTCCTCGTCCGGACATTGAAGCATTTTGTCAGCCTCCCGAACTGTGATACTGGCAATCAGACTGGAGTCCAGTCCTCCACTGAGCAGTACACCAAATGGGACTTCAGCCATGAGTCTTTTGTGGACGGCGGATTCCAAGGATTTTCGGAGCAGCGTCAAATTGGAGGGTGTGTTCGGGATCCGATCCATGGGCCACCAGTCAGGAGAGAAGTAGCGAGTCGTTTGACCCGTGAGGGAATCGTAGATATGACCGGGCGGGAAAAATTCAATTTCATCACAGTCCTCCTGCAGGGCCTTCATTTCTGAGGCGTAGTAAATTGTGGCGGGGTTCCCTGTGTTTCTTCCACGGTACAATGTTGTGATCCCGATTGGATCGCGGACGACGATGTAGCGATCCTGATTTGCGTCGTAGAGGACGAAACTGAACATCCCTCGGATGTGGTGGACAAGGTCTATCCCCATGGCTTCGTACTTGAAGTCGAAATAGTTGTTGGATAGGCATTGAAATTGTCAAAGGTAATACAATTAATTAAAGTGTTTACAGGCATTAAGTTAGTTAAGTATGATTCGTACCAAGTGAACAATGATTTCACAGTCGGAGTGAGTCATAAACTCCGTTTCAGTCTTCAGGAATTTCTGGAGATACCTGTGATTGTAGATCTCTCCATTGACGGTCAAAATAACAGAGTTGTCCTTATTGGTGAGTGGCTGTGATCCACTGTCTGCAAAGCAGAGGAAACCATGCATAATTAATTAAACATTTTAATACATAATTGTGATCAGCAGATTTGATCTGACTGAGACTTGAGGGATGTAAATTGGCAGCAGTAAACCCCTTATTCAGAAATTACCATTGTGACAAGCACGTAAAATATGCAAACGCAAAAGCTCCTCATAATCTTCAACTGGAAAGTTTGGAATTACACCTGCAATAACGCATATATCACTGCATGTGCATATCACAATGCAGGCAGGGTACACATTACACATTTCAGAAATACATAAAGATGATGTAATGACTACAACAGATTTCTCATTATGATCCGTACACATTGTACTATCAAACACACTTAATTTTATCTTTATCAATGTCATTACAAATATTACAATTACACGCACTACGCATGTCCGTTCCAGTTATTATGGAAATGTACTCCAAACAGCAATTAGCTTAATATCAAAAAGCAAACACTAACAAATCTCTTACCCAGCCCGACGATGGCCAGTCTACAAGCACGTAAAATATGCAAACGCAAAAGCTCCTCATAATCTTCAACTGGAAAGTTTGGAATTACACCTGCAATAACGCATATATCACTGCATGTGCATATCGCAGTGCAGGCAGGGTACACATTACACATTTCAGAAATACATAAAGATGATGTAATGACTACAACATATTTCTCATTACGATCCGTACACATTGTACTATCAAACACACTTGATTTTATCTTTATCAATGTCATTACAAATATTACAATTACACGCACTACGCACGTCCGTTCCAGTTATTATGGAAATGTACTCCAAACAGCAATTAGCTTAATATCAAAAAGCAAACACTAACAAATCTCTTACCCAGCCCGACGATGGCCAGTCGTTCTATGGCAAAATATGTTGTTCTTGGAAATGACACAGCCGCTCCAGTCCGGTCCACGGTGCCGAAGTCTAGCACATACATAAAAAATATGAAGAATCAGTTAATTATAATAAGAATAACCCAATGCTGTTAGAATGCCAATAGAACAAAGAAGAGAAAACTATTCAAACTTTTAATATTATTTTGAACTGCATTGTTGCTGTTGAACTTACGATTTTGACAGTCCCAAGGCACGTCGCCGCACGTTTTCAATGTTGGAGTGTGTAATTAAGGATTGCAAATATTCCACACATTTTGAATGCAATTAGAATCAAATCAAGTTGAATTCGTCCGTATGTTGAGTTGACAGCCGGTGTGGAAAAACACTTCTGACTCTGAAGGAAAGCGAGGGAAGAGTGCGGCCCGGCACGCCGTGCGCCGTGTCGTATTTCTTACAAGTTTTTATGCCCTATGCATTTGCTTTAATGGTATCCGCATCCAATGCAATGCTGTTCATAAATCCAATCCGATACATGTAATACTAGTCTGGCACTCTGGCAGGTGTCAATCATTCAAGCAGAGTAAAAGTACGGGGTCCGCTAGGGAGTGGTCAAAGGTCAACATCAGAAAACTAAAACCTTAATTACATGTAAAATGCATTTTTGCTGAATTTTGTACATGTGAGGCAATTTTCTTAAAATTAATTTTCCGACAACGGTCCTCGGCCCAAACCCCTTGAAAATGTACCCTTATTAACTAGTACACTTGCAGATAAGGGCAACGTCCATTCATTTAACTTCATCCAGTTCAAGAAAAATACAAGACAGGGGCGCGACGAGGAAATGTGGCTAGGGGTTGATCATGGCCATGGCCCAGGATTTAATTACTGCATGGTCCAATTAATTTTTCCGGTAGATTCCTATTCCTGATTACGCATGCGTATAATTATCGCATATGTGATTCTGAAACATCAGCATTATATGCTGAACAAAAGTTATAATGCTAATTTGGACATTACACGAGTAAATTTAATGCAAATGCAATATACTAGTAACGCACTTTATGGCCGTTTTATGCAAAACAAATCTAAATTTATTTGTTCATGGTCATATGGTATGATAAAGTGTACGTATATATTTGGTAACTAATACAATTCACGGTTCTGGATTAATCCAGCGTCAGTCAAGTTTGAACTGTAATAAATAATTAATGTTTTATTATTTGCGATATGCATAATTTCTACAACAATGGAATTCCGAATTTCTATGGGTTTAGCGCAGGGCATGGCAGGCACATGTGGGCGAAGGGACGGCACTCAAACTTTCATGCCCAAAAGGACGACGGACGAAAATCCACGACTGTGACCTGATTTTTAAAAATCACGACCCTAACCACTTTTAGAGCCTACTACAAACCCACCGGTGAACCCACACCTTCTTCAAGATCCCTACAAGAGGTAAGTGGGTCAATTGTATTGGTATTTAGATGGAGAAAGCTTATTTTAATGAATTTGGGTCGACCGTCGCGTCGTCGCGTCACACTTTGGCTCCTGTTTGTTTACAATTTTCTAACTAACAATTCTAGCCATTAACACTCCTTGTCAGTGTACATTCAAACGCTGAACCCGGAAGTACGTGTATTTTAAAGTATTTCTATTTTCATTGTTTCCGGTGTTTAAATCCCATAGTGTAGTGCCAGACTTAATTTATTTGTTTAATTCTAGTAGGTTGTATTTCCACGTGATGTCTTCCTACAAAATCTACCGTAACACAACCCTCGGACTAAAACTGGAAGAATCCCTCAGGACCCTGGTTGACGAGAACAAATTGAATGATGCGACGGTGAGCAAGATCCTGACACTTTTCGATCGATCCATGAACACGGCTATGGCTAACCGGGTCAAGTCACGTGTCACTTTCAAGGCAGGAAAACTCAGCTCGTATCGCTTCTACGACAATGTTTGGACATTTATTTTGGAGGATGTGGAATTCCGTGAAGTCCATGAAGTGGAAAAAGTTGACAAGGTGAAGATCGTCGCTTGTGATGCCAAGGGTCAAGGGGCTATTTCTCCTGGACATTCTCAGGAATGAATCATCATCACCACAACTTTTGACTTTGATCTAATTGACTGTGTGTTGACTATTTGCTATTTATGGTTTAATAAATAGTGGAAGACAGATACATATACCTTTGCTTTTGTACTGCATTCATTCTTTTGTTACCTAGTTTGACTGAGTTTTTATTCATTTCATTTCAACCGTTCAACTTCACACGGAAAATTCCCACGGATATAATAGAATCTCCCACTGTCCCACTCCCATCTTCGTGTGTAGTATTATGAGATTTTTTGTCATGGATTAATTTCCTGTATTCACACCCACGCAGTGTTAATGTATAAGATCAGGCCAGCTAATTCCCATCACGCCTTGACTTGATTTTGTCCAGCAGGCCATTGTATTATTTTGCCATGCCTTTTGTGCCCTTCCGAGTCTTCCCACGCAAGGCAGGAAGATTTCAACAATTCATCTGGGAATGGAAAACCCAACTGGTGGGCTTGTGGGTATTTACTACTTTGTTGTACCATTAACGTCAGTTTCACAGTTTGATCGAATTAGTTCCAGCGATAGTCAGTTTACTGCTTCAGTGAACAACGACAGTTTCTTATAATCAATATCACATTCCAATAAAGTCAGGTGTACGAATAACTCCTAAACTACTACGTGTAGGTTATATTCTAGGTATATTTGTTTTATTCTTTTAACAAATCGCAAGTAATTTGCTGTAATACTCAAGCACAACTGAAACAGTTATTTAAGCTTCAGTTTGCAATTCAGAGAAATGGTTGAAAAAGGAATTGAAAACGAAATCCAAGTCGGTTCATCAATCGGTATGGCCTTCAATCATGGATCCATCGATCACCCAATCTACGGTCAAGCTACCTGCTCCGGAGCAGTACCCCTCCTCCTTCCCCACGGGGATTACAAACAACCCGCCATTGCAACAAATCCTGAATTACTGAACAACATGGTGGGCCGCCTTCTTCCAAAATACCGTGACGTTTGGCCCGAGGATATCGACGAGGACATAGAGCGGAGACTCCGAGACTACATCACAATGGGTGGTTACATGAATCCTCATTCCGACATCACGGATCCTCGCGAAGAGCTCTGCATTGCATTCATGATCATCGAGTTCGTCGTGGATGACGTCATCGACAATCTGAGTGACATGGAGACGCTCCAGTTCGGAGACGTTCGGAAACACCGAACCCTCATCCAAGATGTTTTCCGCGGGAAATACGAGCGAGTCGAAGACATTCAAACCCTCATCCCGGCCCTTATCCCTTTGAACTCCGCCCTATTCAAATTTAGCAAAATGTGGAAGGCCCATATCCAAGACCCTGAGCTTCTGGAGATTTTCATCGAGGAGCTGTCCATTGGATTATCTGGAAATATTTTAATAATGGAGCCTGGGAATAGATTTTCGGCTGGAAGCAATGCTTTTTTTCGTTCATACAGTTCTGGGGGCTCAGTGACCTTGGAATTCATAGCGGCAACCCGCGGAATTAAAATACCAGCTGAACTGCGACAAAATATCCTATTCCAGCGGATGAAGGTTTGCATCGGGAACGTGACGGATTCCATGAATACGGTCTTGGGACTGGAAAGGGATATTCGGAAGGGACAAGTCAAGGATTCCGCCATTTTGACTGCAGTCGTCCAAGGCGGGATGTCACTTGAAGACGCGTTTAATAAAACCTATCAAGAGCTGTGTTCGGACATGGAAGACATTCGATTGGCTGTCAGGAAATTGCGGGAATTGTATTCGGGGGATAAGGGGGCTGAGGACTATTTGGCTTGCGCGGAGAGGTACGTGGATGGACAGACCTATTGTTATGCTCGCGTCGAACGTTATGGGAGTCTTGGATTGAAACTTGTTAATATTTAGTTGATGTAGTTTGAAATATTGGCAAATACGCCTTGAATAGAAAAATAGAACTTAGATACACCTTGAATAGAAAAATAAAACTTAGATACATTTGGAGTACTTCCAACTTATAATTGCGTTGTATTTATTTCTCCGCTTATCACCAGTGATGATATTATAGTTACGTATTTTGGTAATTCAAAATTTATTTCTCTCAAAAATTGACAGTTCTCTCCGAGAAAGGTAAGGTGTATGCCGTTAATTGCAGCAAGTGGAGCGAGTTAGCCTAACTTACCTACTTGTATTACTTTTGAGAGAGACTTTGACGACCAAAGCCAACGCGGTTGGCCTTTAATTATTACTTAATTAATTGAAGTGCTGTAAAACTAAAACATAATGTCAATGGGGTGTCTACTAGTAATGGCAAAAACATTATTTGATTATCAGTAGCAATCATTAAGTATGTTGCAATCATGCAGAATGCAGTTTATTGCAAGGCAAGGGTGCTGAAACGTCTGGAATGTAACCCTAGTTGTAAGTAGTTTATTTTAATAATGTAAGAGCAGTGGAAATTGCAATCTTTGTATTTACATATGTATGCAAGGACTAAGAACTGAATGGGCTTTTTCTTGTTTCCAATTATATTCTTTGCATATAATGCATGCTGTTTGGTTGTCAAGTAGCGTTAATAAACAAATTAAAGCAAAGAATCCACAACTCAGCTACCCGCTATATGTATGTGTCCACCGCTCAGGTTAAATCAAATTAGGTAACAGGTAACAGTAAGCTGAGTACAGAGACAGAGTATTTGCTGAAGAGTCAAATTCAACAAAGGCCCGTTAAGCGAAATTTGATTTGACCTAATACGCCATAATGGCAACTGCAAATACCTATGTGTTTTGTGTGTTCGGCTAATCTGCAAACGTCAGTCTGAATCAGTAAGTGTCTGACTCACACAAACTTACTAACTACCGTCATGCATGGGCAAAGGTAAGAGAACTTTAATCCAAATTTATGTTTAATTGTTACTGCAGTAATTTGAGAAATTTAAAAACGTTTGACAGGTTATCTCGAAATAGTACAACAAGATTGACTAGTGCATTCGCAATTATTTGGGAAAACCGATGTTCCAGACAAGTTCTGTTGTGGCTATTTTTGCTATTTGCGGTTATTATTTTAGTAGCTACACAACAATTATACTTCATCAGATCAAGGGATATTTGGGTGGACGACAACCCAGGTTCCGGTGAGTCCTTGCTTATAATATATACAATATGTACAAGCAAATTAAATGAACTGTAACTTATTTATTGCAGGATTTCCAGAAGAATTCTCTTTATTTGACAATCCACAACTTTCACAAACTGACCCAAGGATATTGGAATACCTTCTCAAAAATAGTCTAATTCCCAAAAATTCAGAACCGTCAAATACCGGTGCGTTTGGAAACCCTGGATTTTCTCAAATTCAAACCATATTTGGCAGTATGGTACGGTTATATTTTGAACAAAGTGCATTAATGAAAATGGTCCACATATTCACATACTAACAAGTAAATGACCTTTTCCAAAAATGCAGAGAAATGGAATTTTCGTAGAGGCTGGGGCAAATGATGGTGTATTTTTATCAAATACACTTTATTTGGAGCAGGAACTTGGTTGGACCGGACTTTTAATTGAACCAAACAAATTTATATTCCCTGAGCTGAAACTACGGAATCGTAAGGCGTGGATTGCAAATCTTTGTCTTGCTGTTAAACCATACCCACACAAGGTGACGCCACACGGTGACGTAAAATATGAGATGTATTCATATACATATACAACGTTATCATTAATCGATATTTGGATTTCCACAGGTTAATATTCTGCACCGGATCGGTAACAAACAGAATCCCAGCAAGGCCTGGTTCAAGGGAAATGGAATCATTGAGCCAAATTCTGATGTCCCTTCCGTGAATGGTTTCCAACGGACAGAGTATATTTCTGGAGGAGAAACCGAATGTTTCCCTTTATTCTCCATGCTATCAGCTATTAACATGACGACAGTGGATTATTTCAGCTTGGATGTGGAGGGAGTGGAAATGAAAATTCTGGAAACAATT